>CM047811.1:77765440-77926851 GCA_026214975.1 Gentiana macrophylla | reverse complement strand
GTTTAGGACACTATTTCAACATGGTTGTGGTGGATTTCATGTGGTGGGCTAAAATGGCGAGGAGGTGGTTGGGAAAAAGACGGTGGTGGCTTGTTTTGTGGCTGGGGTGAAAGAGGGGAAGGGCTTGAAGGTGGTTGGGAGTGATGGATGCGCTGGCGCGTGCAATTTTTTGGGAAGAGGGAAGTTGAAGATAATTTGGGTTAGAAGGGGAAAGGAGGATGAGAGGCTGATTGAGAAGAGAAGAAGGGTTTGAGAAGAAGGTTTCAATTAATGGGGACTTAAGTGTATTTATTAAAATTGTGGTATAATAAGTAATTGTGTTATTATTTTTACATGGGCTTTGAAGTAAAAATAATAAAAATATTCTCACACGCCAAAAGAAAAATAAATAAATACTAAGAACGCGCACAAAAGAAAATTATACATGCTGACAAACCCACCAAGAAAATTGTTAAAGTAAATGAAAGAAAAAAAGGACGTAGTTTGAAATTGGACAGTAAACTTAGGCAAATTTTATCCTGGTTCGGCCACAATTATGACTTGGTAGTCTGGAACCAATCACAATAATTTATTTGAACGAGGTCTCACGTGTTTAGAAAATAACTACCACCTTTAAAATTTCTAATTGGCTAAAATAATGATTTATATTGCTGGCCAAGACCATAAAATCACTGTAGAACTTAAGAGGTGATCTCAACCCAAATAATAATTTTTCGGTCTCAGTTTATTTGTTCCGCTTAATTTTTCATACATATTAAGCAAATTATAGCTAATGTTTTAATATTTTTAAATTACTAATCATGTTGGAAAGATTTAATACTACATACTTGTTTTTTATTGTAAATATGATAGAGAGGAAAGGAATCTGAAGAAATTTCATATTTAATGATAAAATTAACACTTATTTTAAGAGTGTAAAAAAAAAAAAAAAAAAAAAAAAAAACCGTAGTCAAATAAGATGGAAGGGAGGAAGTACCATTTCATGATAGTGATCCTCTCAAGAATCTTGAGAAATATTCTCTCAAATACGCATTTATCCAACCACACACCCCAAAAACGTAAAACATCTAAATTATCGATTAACTTTTTCCAAAAACTACGTAGCTTTAGTTTTATTATATTGTAAAACACTAACTTTACCTTTTAAGTTACTGTAGAAATGATCTTTCCCCCATTCATGCAATTTTTCTTTTATTTTTTAATATTTTTTTAGGGGAACAAATTCTCTTTTTTTTTTTTTTAAAAAGATATGCATGCACGAATCAGTAACGGTACGTGAATCATAAAACTGCGTGACAGAAGCACATACGAGTATCGTTATCTGGCAAAAAAAAAAAAAAAAAAAATAAACAGAATAATCTGAAAACAGAATTTAAATGACGTCAGCATATACGTCAAACAACCATACTACCAGGTCCTCTTAGGCAAGCAAATTATACTTGGCAAGCATAACTCGACTTCTTCCTCTATCCACCTGTAATGCTTTCCTATATATAATTCAACAATCTCAGCCGCAATAACCTGAACAATATCCCGAAACGCGGTTCCTGCAAAGCTTACAAACTCAACGGCCTAGAAGCTTCCATCACCATTTACATACACTAGTAAAGGAGCGGTTTTGCGGCGTCTCCGCCATGAACGACAACCGAGATGCAGAGGTGGAGGAGCAGCGGCGGCGGCAACGAGTGCCTTTTTTAGACCTTCAGAAATTGAGAGTGATAAAGCCGCTTGGTCGCGGAGCCAAAGGCGTTGTGTTCTTGGTACAATCAGAGGAGGATGGAGAGATTTTCGCTCTTAAATGCATTTTAAAAGCATCCGTTCAGCACAAAAGTAAGAAAAGTGGAAAAGAGAGGGGCGGTTACAGGAGGATTTTTTTCGAACGGGATGTTTTAGCTTCCTTTCAGCATCCTCTTTTCCCATGCTCCGTGGATTGCTTTCCACCGATAAACTTATCGGCTACGCCATTGATTATTGTCCTGGTCGTGATCTCAATGCTCTTAGGAAAAATCAAACCGAAAAACTTTCTCCGATGATATAATCAGGTACGTACGTCTATTGATCACTTTGCAAAATCTATTACATTTTTGCCATTTACTAAATTCGCTTGATTTTACAGATTTTATGCGGCGGAATTGATGTTAGCATTGAGTATCTCCATGGATTAGGAATTGTATACAGAGATTTGAAACCAGAGAATGTGATGATTAAAGCAAACGGACACCTAATGCTGGTAGATTTCGATCTTTCAACAAGACTTCCTCCAAAACTCCAGAAATCCGAGGAATGGCACGGCGGTCACCGGGAAATTCAGAACCATTGAAAAAGAAGAAGAAGAGGATCCTTCCTCGTTTCTTCGCTTTCTGCAATCCAATTGCTTCGAAGAAAGAACCGGTACTAGTACATCCATACGAAAACGATTCCGCTTCAACCACCGGCGGCGAGTCAGACTCGGTTGAAAAGTCAAACTCGTTCGTTGGCACCGAAGAATACGTGGCGCCAGAAATCATTTCAGGAAGCGGCCACGAGTTCTCAGTCGATTGGTGGTGCTTAGGTGTCATGCTACACGAGATGCTATACGGGACGACGCCGTTTCGAGGTGTGAATCGGAAAGAGACTTTTTATCGGATCCTAACCAAAAACCCGGAATTAGTCGGTGAACCGACTCCGTTAAGAGACTTAATCGGAAAACTACTTGAAAAGGATCCACAAAAGAGGATAACATTAGAAGAAATTAAGTGTCATAATTTCTTCAAATCAGTTGATTGGGATCGGATTCTGGATCTTTCCCGGCCGCCGTTCATTCCCGTGCCGGAGGAGACCGGAGAAGATTACAAAAAAATTGACATGGAGTCATTTGTGCAGGAAGTATTCAATGTTAAGGATGAAGAAGATGGCGAAAAAGTTGACGACAGTAACAAAAATTTGGCTGGGAAGAATAAAGGTGTCTGGGTCCAAGGTTTGAACAATCCTAACAATGCAAATGAGGATTTTTTGTTTTTTTAACAATTATCATTAGTAGATAAATAATCTTGAACTATTATTTTATTTATTTTATGTTTGTTCGTAAAAGGCCATTATTTTATTCTTCACTTCAGATCTTATTACATTCATTGTAATTTTATACAACACAACTGTTTACTGTTATTTACTACTACATCTGTGTTTTTTAGTTTACACGTCATTTTTTTTTAACGAACGCTCTCAGCACTTCTGATCTCGATCGCGATAAATGAATCATAAATAATTCACGAATCGCTTGTAGACTTCTCCGCTATCGCTAAAGACATAGTTCCGATCGATAATCGGCGCTCTGCACTCGGTGTAACACCTCCGCACTTCGTCCGATCGCGATAAACGAGCTATAAATAAATCGATCAACTGCTTAGACTCTCCGCCATCGCTAGCAAGATATAGCCGATTGATAGCTCGGCGCCTGCACTCGGACCTGGCCGCGATAAACAATTCATAAATAATCCGGCTTCATCGCTTAGGTCCTGATGCGATAAATGAGTCATGATTTAATTCGATCAACTATTTAGACTCTCCGCCATCGCTAATAGCGCATAGTTCGATCGATAGTCGGCGCCTGCACTCCTCGGACTCGACCGCGATAACGAAGTCATAAATGCCCGGCTTCATCGCTAGACCACCGCATCGCTTTTAGCGATAGTTCCGCTTTGATTGTCGGCGCCCCTGCACTTCTTGCATCTGCCATTATGAACGAATCATATAAACGATCCTATTAACCTGCTACACCACCGCCCTCGCTGGGTCTAAAAGGGCTAATCCGAGTTGACAAGACATTTATGTCTCACACTTATATGGGGAGGAGAATTCTACTACTTTACCGATGCGGAAATTTACATTTAGAATTTGTTTTATTAATCTTTGTACAAAATAAAATGCATCAAATACTCTATTTTATATAATGCGATACGGAATTTAGATGAATGCGGTAGATCGATGTAAAGGGAGTTTTACATATTCTCAGATTTTACTGGTGAAAATATGTAGATCTATCACGTTGCTTTTCTCACGTTGCTTTCTTGTAATATAGCTTTTAAAAGATTTACATGATTTAAGATCATTTATGTCATCGTTATAAGACATGTAAACTTATTACTTATGGCCTTATTATTTGATCATGTAAGATATTTAATTCCACCGACAAATTCTTGGGAAATTGTACGTATTACTGTATTCACTTTTATTTTATTAGTCAATATAAATCGAAAATTAAATGATTTTATGATGGTCTAGCTTTATTATTAAATAAGCTTCATCATAGTTGTGTTTTTTTTGTTGTTGTTGTTTCCTTCGTTTTCTTGTTTTTTGAGAAAAAAACGTGTCATGTTGGTAGCATACTTTCATACTTGTTTCTGGATTTTCCCCTTAGCAACCAAGAAGAAGCAGCAGAAAACCTGACAGCAAAGTGAATATGACCTCCAATATTAATGCATTGAAGACACCTTTTGGCCAGCAAAATGCCTTGACTATGATTGTTAACGGCCTCATAAATAGGTACAGCTATATGCTTCTATTATTGGAAAGTTATTCTATGAAGAGTTCATTTTAGGAATAACACATATGGATGATTTTGGACCATACAGTTTTAACTCAGATTCAAACTGTGTGGTCCATGTCTACGATACAAATGGAATGACTAGGGAAAACTCACTCCCTATTATTTTCCAAACTATGAACAATGGACCATCATATCACGTTCCTCATTTTGTGGCCATAGTCTTCAAGGTTGTCCAACTCTTTACTCGGTAATTCTACTTCTTATTAGAGTATCTCCAACAATAAACATTTTAAAAAGTTTATTTGTGTGCTACGTTATATAACTTATAAGCATTTTCTTTATAAACCTTTTATTGACAATCTTAAAACTTTTTCTATTGCCACATCATCATTTTTAAACATTTACAACTGTACAAAAACCTTTTCTTAAAGCTTTACAAAATAAAATAAAATAAAACAGATAACCAAAAAAAAATAAAAAAATCAACCTGTCAGCCATAAACCAGTTGATGCAGATGAAGTTTTTGCACAAAGATTTGCATCGTCACCAAAGCTACAACAGTACCCGTTGAATTATAGTCAAGTTGAAAGTGTGGCATTTTCTCAAACACCTAGCAAATGAAGAAGCGTACTACTAGCTAGCCTATAAAAGCTTCGATTGAAGGTGTAATTAATCATCGGTTTAGTTTTACTCTGTAATCAAAAGCTCAATTGTTAATAAAATTCAGCTCCCAGTGCCTTTATTGTTTTTAAATTTCTGGAAATGTTCTTCATCTCCTTCACAAATGCGTTGTGCTCTCTTGTATGATTCTTGGATGAATGATCTTTCTTAGTTCAATTTTTAACATGGTATCGTGAGCTTTCATAGTTTCTCACATCAATTTTACTCGCTTTAGTCCTTTCCTCGTAATTCTTGTTCTCAATTCTTGTTTCAATGGTCACGACCGTGAATTCCGAGAATGCTATTGATAATCCTAGTCTTGTTCTGGTCTGACCTTTATTGAAAGTGGTGGACAATTATAATCATTGGAAGCGATCAATGACTAAGATGTTGTCTTCTCGGGGTAAGCTTGCCTTTGTGGATGGTTCTTCAACCATGCTAGGTTCTACAAATGCTGGTTTTTCTTCTTGGATGCAGTTGAACGATTTGGTGCATTCATGGTTGGTGAATTCTATGATCCCTTCATTTTCAGAGAGTGTTATGTATTTTGACACTGCAAGGGAAATTTGGGCTGATCTTCAAGAACGTTTTGGAAGAGGCAATGCGTATAGGCTATCAAATCTGGAAGAGGAGATTGAAAAGACTAAGCAAGGTAATCTATCGGTAACTGACTATTACACAAAGTTGAAATCATTCTGGGATCAATATCTTGTGTTAAGACCGATTCCACCTTGCACTTGCCCGGCTTTGCAAATTATTAGAGAATATTATGACAATGCCTATACTACAAGGTTTTTGAAAGGTTTAAATGGGAATTTTAGCACTGTGAAATCCCAGGTTTTGATGACCTTGCCTCTATCTGATATTAAGACAGCCTTTGTAATTGCTTTAAATCATGAACAACAAATTAATTACACATCTGCTAGCCAAGATTCTGTGACCTTGGAAACTGCTTCCTAGTTTCCAGATACTAGTGTTGAGTGCAATGCAGTGATTAATAATCAAAGCTAGATTTCATGCTCAAGGAAGAGGCGCAGTGTGGAGGAACATGCACGGGTTCTCGGCGGAATTCTAAGAGGCATGTTGTACATATTGTGGGGAAAGAAGGGCACACAATTGATAAGTGTTATAAGAAGTTTGATATCCACCAAATTTTAAAGGATATGGCAGAGGTGGTGGTCATGTTGCTAATAATGTGATGACAGATGATTCACAAGGTATTGAGTCGCTGATCAAAGACACACAAGTGTATTCGGATTCAATTGGTATTTTCGCCTCAGATGATGAGCATCTCATATCCTCATACAAGGTTTGCGCCTACTTCCTCTCGTGATATTTCAATTGCAGGTAATGGCAAAGAGTTCATCCTCTCACGGACAAGGTAATCTTGGCGCTTTAGTGCATTGATTTTAGATTCAAAGCATCGACCATATCATTCTTTCCTCAAATTTATGTTTGATATGCTGAAATCTCTTTTTTTTAATCACTAATGGTTCTTAAGTGCGCGTGTTTCACATACCGGTAAAGTTAAAGTTAACAAGGATATATTATTGTACAATGTGTTTTACATACATTCTTTCACATATAATCTAATTTCTCAGAAAGAAATTGGCCATGGTAGTGGTTATTCGCTTATGTTTGTTCCTAACAAGCAGGTGTGTACACGGTTCGGTTTGGATCGGTTAATGGTCAGAATCAAATCGAACCAAATTTTCGTTAATCAAAATCAACCAAAACCGAACCGCTTGTAAAAGAAAACTAAACCGAACCGAACCGAATAACCGGTTCGGTTCGGGTCGATTAACCAAGAACCGAAATAAAATCAAAATTAAATAATTAGAGATAACCGAATTGAACGGAACCGAAATAACCGGTTGATTAACCGGAAAAACCGAAATAACTAAATTTCATCCAAATTATACAATTACAATAGTTTGATTCACTATATGGTTATAAACGGTTTGATTTTATCTATTTGGGATCAATTCGGTTTCGGTTATAAACGGTTTGGTTTTCGGTTCAGTTTCGGTTCGGTTCGGTTTTCGGATCTAAACGTAACCGAACCGAAAATTTCGGTTTTTCCATTTTGAAAACTGAAAACCGAAATTAACCGAACCAAAACGAACTGAATTACCCCGGTTCGGTTCGGTTTCAGATTATCCGTATCCATGTACACCCCTACTAATAGTGGCATTATGCAGGAGAACAAAACTTTGAAGAGGATCTGATTAGCTAATCAAGAAAAAAGGATTGTATATTTTGGTTGCTGATGTTGGAAGTCATTCTAAAGTTTTACCTAGTTCCATTTGTAATTCTTGTAATTTTTCTGAATCTTTGATGTGGCACTTTATATTAGGATATCCTTCTTCACAAAGGATTACAACTTTACAGTCTCTAAATTCTCGAATAAAGGCACTTGATCATGATTGCATGGTTTGTCCATTGGCTAACCAAAAAAGACCTAGTTTTCTTGATAGTGTTTCTTTTAATACCAGTTGTTTTGATTTGATTCATGTAGACATTTAGGGTCCTAATAGAGTCCCTACTGTGAATGGTGAGACTTATTTTCTATCCATTGTTGATGATTACAGTAGGTACACATGGATCTTTTAATGAAATTCAAGTCGGTCGATGGTGTTTTACATGCTTTCGCACATTTGTTCAAACACAATTTGATAAATGCATTAAGACCATCGATCCGATCATGGTGGTGAGTTTCAAATGTTTCCTTTTATAGAAGAAAAGGTATAGTATATCGTAAGTCTTGTGTAAGGACTCCTAAATGTAATGGTTTAATAGAAAGAAAAGACATATTAAATGTGGCTAGAGCTTTGAAGTTCCAGTGCTAATATGCCAAGAGAATACTAGGGGTTCTGTGTTACTCGTGTAGTGTATCCGATCAATCTTTTAACTACTTTTTGCTTAATAACATAACTCCTCATTTCCTTCTTTTTAGGAACAATCCTACTTATGATTCACTCAAAGTGTTTGGTTGTCTCTGCTTTGTTTCCACACATGCATAAGAATAGGTAAATTTGATCAAAGAAGTACACATAACTGCCTTTCTAGGCTATGAACCTCATATCAAAGGTTATAGAGTCATGGATGTGCACACTAGATCCATTTATGTGTCTAGAAATGTGATTTTTCATGAACATGTTTTTCCTTTATGTGATAACCCTAATGCTTTTTCTACTCAGGATCCTTGTTTTCCGGGCCCATTCTAGATACTAATTTAGTGTCCGACTTTAATCTGTTGCACCTCACATGATACACATATGGCGTACTTTCAACCTACACAATCACCGGTTCTCGATGGTGCTAATGAGGCTCCTAGTAGACTGCTAGACAAAGGCACTTGCCTTCTTATCTAAATGATTATGTATGTCATCTTAACACAAAGAGGACATCTCCACATTCTATTGATTCTGCCATTTCTTATACTAATATGTCTTCAAGTTATCGTGGATTTATAGCAAATATTCACGGAGAAATGGAACCAAGCACATATGCACAGTAGTAGTCACAGATCCAAAATGGTGAGATGCCATGAATTTGGAGTTAGAAGAATTAGCCAAGACAAATACTTGACTCGTTGATTTGCCACAACATGTGAAACCTATAGGGTGTAAATGATTTTATAGAATCAAGAGGAAGTCTGATGGCACAAGATTGAGACATAAAGCAAGAGTAGTAGCAAAAGGATTCACTCAAACATAAGGAATAGATTTTTGAAAACCTTTTCTCCTCTTGCCAAGCAAACTACTATCGATTATTCATGACACTCGGTCAGACAACTAGGTCGCCACCTACATCAACTAGATGTGAACAATGATTTCTCACATGAGACCTAGATGAAGATGTATACAAGAAGGCACCACCTGCTTACGCATTAAACGGGAAGGTTTGCAAGCTCAACAAGTCATTGTATGGTCTCGTGTAGGCCATTATGCAAAGTGGAATGCCAAGCTAACACAAAATTGTTGGATAATGGTTATAAAATAAATACCAAATGATCACAACCTATTTACAAAAGATTCTGGTACACATTTTATAGCTCTCATAGTCTATGTGGATGACATAGTTGTTGGCAGCCTAGATTTATCTACTATTTAGAATATCAAGGACTTATTACACTTAGATTTCATTATCAAATGCCTGGGAGAACTAAGGTATTTCCTTGGTTTTGAAGTGGCAAGATCTAAAGCTGGCATAGTCATTAATCAAAGGAAGTGTCGCCTTGATCTTCTCCAAGAATTTGGTTTTACAGATTGTAAACCAATTTTAGCACCTATGGATACATCCCAAAATCTAACTGAAGTTGAAGCACCATTATTGGAAGACAATACATACTACAAAAGTCTTGTAGGCAAGCTGTTGTATCTAGGAAACACTAGACCAGACATAGCATTTCATGTCCAACAGTTGAGTTAGTTTCTTGACAATCCAAATGAAGCTCATCTAAAGGATGCTCATAGACTTATAAGGTTTCTTAAATCTGCACCAGGGAAAGGTCTTTTCTTACCCAGCAAGGTACAACTGAAACTCACAGCCTTTAGTGATTTTGGTTGGGCAGGCTGAACGCGTGCAAAGCATTTACTAGAAATAGGACTAGGTATCGTAGTAGAGTACTGGTGAGTCAAGGTCGATCCCACAGAGACTCGTAAGAACGTCTAATTATCAAGATTGAGCTTGTCACGAATATGGTCTTACGACCAACTATAATATAGACAATAGTAAATTTGGTGCCTCAAACTAATAAGATTATGCAAGTTCAACGAAGCACATTAGAGTTTCTAATATATTAGTTCAATTATAAGTAATTAGTTATTCCCCCCACACATGCAACAGTCCTCCCCATTGGTGAATTTATTCATTGTTCAGCTACGGGTATAACTCCTAACCCTATCTACTCCGACAATGGCAGTAGATAATCTATACGCTAGCTACCCTCCTTAATTGGTCCTTAATAGCCCATACGCATAAAGAACTAGAACTGCCGATATTGAGCACTAACTCATACCGCTAACCCGCCTGAGAGACAAATTTATCGACATTGACCAAAGACGTTCTTGGCCTATTCTAGATAATGTCCAAACATAGCACTTCACTATTCGTATTTCATGCTAGTTTATGATGACATACAAATAGTTGATCAGGCTAAAAACATGTAAATTAAATCTATCGATCAACGTAGCTGGCACCGATTATCATGAATTAGTAATTTACTAGGTATTCAGATCCAGCGATATAGACCGTCGCAGATATGAAGAACGCAACTACTATTCCATGATTTCTTCACCAACGAATCAGATCTATAACACATGGGGTAAAATAAACTAACTACTACATAATTAAACTAAATATGCAATTAAAACATACTAGTCGAATAGAAGAACGATAGATCTACATCTTGGAAAAGATAGAAAATCATACCCTCGAAGACGAGCGTAGATCTCCCTCGGATCTCTCCCTAGGCGGCGACTCCGTCGTCTCTCCGACCAGAACTCATAAAATAAATAAAATAAAGAACAAAGAACTTTTATTGCATAATTTCCTTGAATAATTTGAGTACATTGTGTTCTGAGGCGAAGCCTTTTATTTGTAGCTATCTAAACCGACTCAGGAACATCTAGTTCTACCCCTCGTCCAAGAAAACACGTTTCAGAAGGTTCTCGACCCTTGGTAAGTCGGCACCGCCTCCCGGGTTACCGGGGGTAATTTCAACTTTTTTCTTCAACCGACTTAACTTGAATGTTCTGGAATACCGTAGACCTAATATTTTTGTTCAGTCTACTCTAGATTCGTTCATCATGCTCAGCCCAATATTTCGTATCCTGAAAATCATCAAATAATACACGAAATAATATCGAAATATGGAAAATAAACGCTAAGTGCAGATTTCTCGACTCACGAACCCGAAATATGCTATTCAACTCAAATGGTTCATATTTATAGGTCGAAACAACTACTTTTAGCTAATAATGGATAGAATAATGATGTCATAGGATAGACTATTTTAACCGTCATCAACTACCCCCCATTAGCCTTTGGCTCGTCCGCGAGCAGAGTATCAAGGCGGAATGTACCTCCAAGAGCAACCCCCATCAACTACCACATATTCAATAAAGATTTCCGGCAGAAACATACATCAAGCCACACTCCATAAGCTCCCCATTAATCACTACTTACCATGCATCAATGTGTCGTGTGATGAATCCGTCGTGATAGTGCGTTCGTGAAGAGAATCAAGTTGTATTAACCCCGCAATCTTAACTTGCTTGCGCATACACTCGCTCATCTTGCCTTCCAGACTTGGTTACACAACATGGTACCGTAATTGGGTCGGGCGGACTTGGGACCGAGCATCGCTATTAAGTCCTTGTTGTTTCTTTTATGCGATGGTCGTGCCACTTTTTACACGAGTTCGCTTCCCTCAACGCTTTTATTGCATATATTTTTCTTCTTCTTTTTTTTTCTTTTTTTGGGGCAGATTTCCTCACTTTTTTCTCTTTCTCTCACAAGTCCATTTGTCCCGGTCACCTTTCGTCATCCAAGTTGCTTCCCTTGTCTTACAACAATTTGTTACAGTATATAGACAGACAAATAATGATTCCCGGTTAAAACAATTCATCATCTGATCTTAAACACTTCTCACTCAGAATATGTGCTCAAATAATGAGTGCAATGATAGAATAATAATTAATAAGTTACTACTTTGATAAGAGTCAATTTGTGACTCAGTTTATATATAAATTTTGTGCCTCGTAACGACTCATTTAGGTTATTTCCGGGAGTAATCGGCTTAGTTTTGATATAGGTTATATATTTTGTGGATCCCGAGATCTAGTTATTTATTCCGTGATTAACGGGGTTATTCCGGTAATTTTGTACACTTTTGGTCAATCTCGGTCACCCCAAAGTCCCGTGGGGGTTATATTTGGTATGTTTTTGATCCATTTTCAGGTCTTAGGTGCTCGAGAATGTCATGGAATGTAAACCGGAGCTTCGGGATCAAGAAATCAAGTCTTTTGGTGGAAAAAGGTGACAGGCGGCCGCCTGTCACCATAGGCGCCCGCCTGTAATACGGATTTTGGCTTAGAATATTGCTGATACATTTTGTGAAGGAAAAAATTTGACAGCACCACTTTGTCAAGATAAAGCCTACCCTTGTGGAGTTTATAAAACTCTCCACTTAGTGGAGAGTTAGATCATCATGCATTCCTTGTTTTCTTTCAGCACTTTTGTATCTCATTTTTTGAGACTTTGATAAGTTGTATGAACTTGAATTTCATGCTTTTGGATTAATTTCAAGTACAAATTGTTCGTTGATCGTTGTATATTGTACGGATCTGAACACGGTTTTCTATTTCGTTGATTTTCGGTTATTTTCATCAATAAGAGGTATTTCTAATCTTCATATCTAGCTCAATTACTTATGTTTAACTTGATTTCTAGTGTTTTCATGGATAGAATGATTAGCTAATTTCCCTATAGCCGAGTTATGTGATGAATGTTAAAATCGAGCCTTAGTTCGGATCTTGGGAGAATTTGTGATGTGTTGTAGTTCATTTTGACATTGATTGTTGTCATAAAACTTATGCCTATTGACGATTGTTGAATTCGCGACTTAATAATCGTATTTTACGTATTCTCTTTACATATGTATTTTGCGAGAGCGTGCGGGAAAAGGGGTTTTAGGATTGCCGTGTAAAACCGACTAAGTGTTTAAATTCGGTTTCGTGTGTAAGGTTTATATTGTTGTTAACAAGCGTCTCATTCGAGCATAGACTGTATCGAGTCAGTTAAATCCGGGTTGCGGACTTGTTGAACTCGATATAGGAAGCTAGGTTGTTGAAATTGGTGCCTAGGTTCGAATTAGGAGATGACATCCTTCGATCAATGTCAATTAAGGTTAGTAGTCCAAATTCTCCCGTGAATGAGCTAGGGTTCGAGAGTAAGCATTCGAACATCTCTCGCTATCTCTTTTAATCGTTTAAACCTCTTAGTGTGATAGAATCGTGATAGTTAGAGTGAATTAGTTTGATAATTGTGACGAGAGTTAGTATTGTTCCATGTTAAACAAATTGGAAGGCTATCGATCTAAACTCGAGATGAAGCTAGCCGAGGTACTTAACTCGTGTCCCTGAGGGATACGACCTTGCTTGCCAGTTTATATTACAACCGACTCGGTACTCTGCCGGTCAAAGTTGGTTGCTATATAAAACGGCCATCATACTTCATACAACATAACATATGCTCATTCTTCCATACTAAATTGAATATGTTATAGTTCACTTCAAATTGAACTTGGGATCATTTTCTACCGATTCCTTACTCGAAAACGTGCAAATAGAAAGCTAAAAACAGTGTTAAAATTTTCAAAATTATTCCCCTTTTCGATTATCCAGCTAAGATGCCTACCCCCCACTTATTATAGACATTGTCCCCAATGACTAATTATAAAGAAAAGAAAAAGTACTTATCTTTGGAAATGTGGCTGAGTCAAAACGAATACTGGAGCAGAATTATTAGCTCCTAGGTCATTCCTCTTCCAAGTTGTTACTTGTGTTCCAAAATTCTTCCAAAAACGGTGAGTAACATGCGAAGGGCAATAAGAAAATAAGGTGGTGGTAATCGTGCATACCGGAGGAATGCGCAAAAACAATTTAAGCCACTTTATTCCGTTGTTGGCCTAAGCAAGACGTGAAAACTTTTGCGATGGTATCACATGAGAATCGTGAAGGAAAAAACCACATATATCTCTTGCCAGATGACCGAAGATATATGTGATGAAAAAAACCTTGCAATTGCCATGCTACTTTATTGACTCAAAATACCTAAATAAACAAAAGCAATAAATAAGGGTTTAAAAATAGTTCTGAGTTTATAGTCGTCAGCTCGACTGTACTAAAAGGGCTCCTTTATTCATATTCAAGCTCTTCCAACGTACAGACTTCCAATTCAGGGTGATACTTGTGCTCTAGATAATGTTTCAGCCTGTGGCCGTTAACTGTGAAAGTCTGCCCAGAGTATTCATGTCTAACTTCACATGCACCTGAATTGAAGACTTTTGTGATTACATGTGGTCCATACCATTTTGACTTCAATTTCCTAGGAAAAAGACGAAGACGTGAGTTATACACCAGCACCTTATCTCCAACTTGAAATGTACGGTTCAGAATCTTCTTGTCGTGCAAACGCTTCCTTCTTTCCTTGTAAATCTTAGCATTCTCATATGCTTGAAGTCTAAACTCTTCCAAAATCTATTCAACTCTAGAATTCTCTTTTCACCGGCTAAATTCTCATCCATATTTAGAAATCTCGTAGCCCACAGCGCTCGGTGCTCGAGTTCTACCAGTAAATGACATGCTTTTCCAAACACTATCATATACGGTGACATCCCAATCGTGGTCATATAAGCTGTTCTGTACGCCCACAGAGCGTCATCTAATTTCAAAGACCAATCCTTCCTTGTGGAATTCACAGTCTTCTCTAAGATCCTTTTAATCTCTCTGTTTGTGACTTCTACTTGTCCACTTGTCTGGGGGTGATATGCTGCTGCAATCTTATGTCTAACCCCATATCTCATCATCAACTTCTCAAACAACCTGTTACAGAAATGACTCCCTCCGTCACTCATTATGGCTCTTGGCACTCCAAACCTCGTTAAAATGTTTTTCTTAAGAAACCTCAGCACAACCCTGGCATCATTAGTAGGGGAAGCCATTGCTTCCACCCATTTGGAAACATAATCGACTGCTACCAGGATGTAACGATTTGATTCTGACGATGTGAATGGCCCAACAAAATCAATTCCCCATACATCAAATAACTCCACTTCTAAGATACTCTGCAGTGGCATCTCATTCCGCTTGGAAATATTACCAGTCATTTGATAGGAATGACATGATCTTGTAAACTCGTAAGCAGATTTATGAATTGTTGGCCAAAAGAATTCACACTGCAGTACCTTTGCTGCTGTCTTGTCTGGCCTATAGTGACCTCTAGCTTCTCTAGAATGATACATGTGCAAAATACTTGGAATCTCGTCATCATGGAGGCCTCTCCTGAGAATGGCATCAGGGCACAATTTGTATAGTTAGGGATTATCCCAATGATAATGCTTCAGATACATGAAAAACTTCTTCTTATCCGCATTCGGGAATTCCGGTGGTAGGTACCTTCCTGCTAAATAATTGACAATGTTAGCAAACCAAGGGTATACCTTGCCCACTCTTGATGTATCTTTGCCAGTCTCGAGATTCAACTCGAGCTACCACCGAGACGGCAAAAAGTTGTTCATCAGGAAAGCTTTCCCTGATCTCAGTCGGTTGCTCTTCTTCCAGCAATGTTAATCTTGACAGGTGATCAGCCACCTGGTTCTCAGTTCCCTTTTTATCTTTAATTTCCACATCAAACTCTTGTAAGAGTAGAATCCGTCTTAATAATCTTGGCTTGGAGTCTTGTTTGGTTAGAAGGTATTTCAAAGCTGCATGGTCAGTGAATACAGTGACTTTCGATCCTATCAGATAAGGTCGAAACTTGTTAAATGCAAAAATGATAGCTAATAGTTCCTTCTCCGTAGTCGCATAAATCCTCTGGGCACTGTTAAGGGTACGACTGGTGTAATAAATAGGCTTAAATATTTTATCCTCCCTTTGTCTGCTCCAACTGCCGGGTCGCTTGCATCACACATAAGCTCAAAAGGTTTATTCCAATCTGGGGGTACCAGAATTGGGGAAGTTATAAGCATTCGCTTTAATGTGTTGACTGCTTTCTTGCATTCGTCTCCAAATACGAAAGGCACATCCTTTGCAAGTAATTCAGTCAAGGGTCTAGAAACTTTAGAGAAGTCCTTGATAAACCTCCTATAGAATCATGTGTGGCCAAGAAAGGCTCGCAACGTCTTTAAGTTCGTTGGAGGGGGTAACTTCTCTATCACCTCTATCTTTGCCCTATCAACCTCCATTTATTTCTTTGAAATCTTAAGACCCGTCACTATTCCTTCTGTAACCATGAAATGACATTTCTCCCAGTTAAGTACAAGGTTGGTCTCTTCAAATATCTTTAGCACTTTACTCAAATGTCCAAGCATTTATCAAAACTATCTCCAAATACAGAGAAATCATCAATGAAAATCTTCAGAAAATCTTCCACCAAGTCCGCAAATAATGACATCATGCACCTTTGGAAAGTTGCTGGTGCATTACATAATCCAAAGGGCATGCGATTGTACGCAAAGGTTCCATAGGGACATGTGAAAGTTGTTTTCTCTCGGTCCTCAGGGGCAATATGGATCTGATAATAACCAGAATATACATCTAAGAAACAATAAAACGCATGACCGCTTAATCTTTCCAACATTTGATCAATGAATGGTAGGGGAAAATGATCTTTACGAGTTGCATCATTCAGCTTCCTGAAATCAATGCAAACTCGATGTCCACTAATCAGTCTCATAGGGATCAACTCATCAAACTCATTAGGTTGGACAGTGAATCCTCCTTTCTTGGGCACCACATGAATCGGGCTTACCCACTCACTGTCTGCAATTGGGAAGATGATTCCCATCTCCAACATCTTTATGATCTCTTCCTTAACAACATCCTTTAGTTATGGCGTCAACCTCCTGAGGTTGTGCTACCGCTTTCTTCTCAGGATCTACAGAGATCTTATGCATGCACACTGACGGGCTTATTCCTCTAATATCTGCAATCGTCCACCCAAACGCTCCCTTATGTTCTCTCAGTACTCTTAAAAGTTTCTTCTCATCTAAAGGTGATAATAACGCTGAAATTATGAGGGGAAGGGTATCATCTTGTAAGTATACGTACTCCAGGTGAGATGGCAAAGGTTTCAAGGTTAAGTTCCTTGGTGGCTCCTCTAATGATGATCTTAACAGCTTACTAGTCAACTGTAGGTCAAAGAACTTGTGCCACGGAGGTCTATGAATGGTCCCTCCTAAATCCACAGAAGATATAAGCTCTATCGCTACGCCCATGCCAGGTTTCCTCATAGCTTTCTTCTTCCCTTAGGAGTAAATTCTCAGCTACTTCAGGGTCTAGTGTCACTTGCTGATATAACTCCAACACAAGTTCATCTATGGCATCTAGCATGTAGCATGCTTCTCCTTCATCTTGTGCATACTTCATTGAATTCATCACATTGAATACTACTTTGTCCTCATTCACTCTTAGGATCAGCTCACCCTTATGAACATCTATCAATGTTTTGCTCGTAACTAGGAAAGGTCTTCCTAAGATCAGTGGAACATCATGGTTAGCTTCCATGTCTAGCACCACAAAGTCTACAGGGAATACAAAGTTATCAATTTTCACCAAAACATCCTCCACCACTCCACACGGTTGCTTCATTGACCTATCTGCTAATTGAAGGGTTATAGATGTTTTGTTTAATTACTTCATGCCTAACTTATGAAAGATGGAGAGTGGCATCAGATTGACACTGGCTCCAAGATCACACAATGCTTTGTTTAAGCATACTCCTCCAATTGTGCATGGTATGAGGAAGCTCTCAGGATCTTTACACTTAGGAGGCAGTTTGTGTTGCAAAACTACCGAGCATTCCTCGTTAAGGCATATAGTCTCAAGGTCTAATCACTTTATTTTGGTAGAGATTGCTTCTTTCAATAATTTCGCATACTCTGGCATTCCGGCCAGAGCTTCTACCAAAGGTACATTTACATGCAATTTTTTAAACATTTCTATAAACTTTTTATAACGCGCATCATCATTATTAGGCTTATATTTCCTAGAGGGATAGGGTAAAGTAGCAGGATTAATAGTTATAGTTCGTGAAGACTTACCTGCTGACTGCTGCTGCTCTGCCTGCTTTTCTACTGAATTTCAGACTCCCGGTTTACATGAGTAGTGTCCCGGGTTACCGGCCCCTCTTTTTCTCCAGATTATGCTGCGTTTTGCTGCTGACTACTTTTTGATTCTTCCTGGACAGTTGGTATAACTAGTGTAGGCAGTTCCTTTCCGCTTCTAGTCATGATTACATTTACATCCTTTGGATTCTTTTCAATATTACTTGGCAATCCTCCCGGAGGACGGGCTGACACTTGTTCTGCAATCTGCCCCACTTGGTGCGATAGATTCTGCACTAAGGCTTCTTGATTGATCAGTCTTATATCATTCTTCTAACAGTATGTGGTGAAGTTCGTATTCAATTCAGTCATGGATTTCATAAGTTGATTGACCGTGTCGGTCACAGTTGAGCTCATTTTATCCATGGCTGCTTCCCAACCACCGGACTTGTTGAATTGAGGCATGAATCCACCAGTTTGTCTCGGTCTCTCTCCACCAGTTGAATCACTTTGTCTGTACCCCCCAGCAGGGTCACTCAGTCTAAAACCAGGGTGGTCGTGAGACCCTGGGCGATATCCGCCCCCATAAGGATTTCCTTGCCTCCCTATATAGTTCACGTCCTCAGTGTTGGTTGTTTCAATATCTTGAACTTTCTCAACTTTGGCTATGCGATCTTGCATGCCATCTATTTTCTCATTCATTGCCATTAGCTGGTATAAGATCTTTTGAGAAGTATCTTCTCCAAATACACCTTCAGCTACTTTGGCAGTTTCAACTTGATGTGTTCCCCATTGACTTGTAAGCGCAATTTGCTCCAATTTCTCTTCGGCTTCTTCAGGTGATAGCAACACAAAACATCCGTTGCTTGATGCATCGACTCTCATTTGTTCACTTGGCCGCAACCCGTGATAGAAACTATGCATTCGTATGGGAAAAGTGATATCATGATGAGGGCATCTCCTCTGTGCTTCCTTAAATCTTTCTCATGCTTCTTCAAATGTTTCAGTGGGTCTCGGCTTGAAGTTCATAATCTCTTGTCTCATCTGCAGTGACTTCCCAGGTGGGTAGTACTTATTCATAAACTTTCGCAATAGATCGGTCCAAGTTTGGATCGATCCTGGTGCTAGAGACAATAACCATATATTTTCTTTGTCCTTCAGAGTGAACGTAAACAATTTCAGCTTGATATTGTCTTCAGGTACTCCTGCTGGCTTGACCGTGCTGACTATCTCCAAAAATTTGGTGACATGTACACTAGGATCTTCATTCATCACTCCATGAAAGGTAGTGCAATTAGTCACCATTTGTATCACATTCGGTTTCGGGCGAAATACCTCAGCTGCATCCTCAGGTTGAACAATTGCTGGCACGAATTGCTCAATCGCTGGCATTGCATAACTCTGTAGAGTTCACCTATCTGCTTGTACCACAACACCTGCTCCATCCTGTCCATTCTGTCCGTTCTGTGCCATGTTGGCTTATATATCTTCTTCTTCTCTCTCGTTGTGATCTCTTTCGTGCGTACTTACGTCGTCCGGAAGCCTAACAGATCTCTCTCGAGTTTCCTTTCTCTTTTGTCTCGCAAACTTTTCAATTTCAGGTTTGAATCTCTCGAGTTTGGCTGCTGAACTTTGTGTAGCGTACTACAAGACACAAAAAGAAAATAAAAAGTTAATGACTTGCCTCGCCGGCTGTTACACACGCCTGGCAGACTCAAAAAATACAGACTCTGACTCCTGACTTGGCTCTGAACAGACAGAAACGATTCTACCAAAATTAGGGCCCTCGGTAAACCAGAAGCTATTTTTCCAGATTTTTAACAAAATCGACCCTGTATGAGTCCAGTATAAACAGACTATAAAACATACTCGATTAAACAGACTCAGATATATACAGAAATCTCAATCTTAAATAAAAAGTATTCTTGACACGAGTACCCGACAACGGCGCCAAAAATCTTGATCGCGTGCAAAGCACTTACTAGCAATAGGACTAGGTCTATCGTAGTAGAGTACTGGCGAGTCAAGGTCTGTCCCACAGAGACTCGTAATAATGTCTAATTATCAAGATTGAGCTAGTCACGAATATGGTCTACGACCAACTATAATATAGACAGTAGTAAATTTGGTGCCTCAAACTAACAAGATTATGCAAGTTCAACGAAGCAAATTAGAGTTTCTAATGTATTAGTTCAATTATGAATAATTAGCTATTCCCTCCACACATGCAATAGTCCTCCCCATTGGTGAATTTATTCATTGTTCAGCTACGGGTACAACTCCTAACCCTATCTACTCCGACAATGGCCGTAGATAATCTATACGCCAACTACCCTCCTTAATTGGTCCGTAATAGCCCATACGCATAAAGAACTGTAACTGCCGATATTGAGCACTAACTCATACCGCTAACCCGCCTAGACAGCTGTCGACATTGACCAGCACGTTCCTAGGGTCCATTCTAGATAATGTCCAAACATACCACTTCACTATTCGTATTTCATGCTAGTTTATGATGACATGCAAATAGTTGATCAGGCTAAAAACATGTAAATTAATCTATCGATCAACGTAGCTGGCACCGTTTATCATGAATTATTAATTTACTTGGTATTCAGATCTAGCGATATAGACAGTCGCAGATCTGAAGAACGCAACTACTATTCCATGATTTCTTCACCAACGAATCAAATCTATAACACATGGGGTAAAATAAACTAACTACTACATAATTAAACTAAAAAGGCAATCAAAACATACTAGTCGAATTGAACAACGATAGATCTACATCTTGGAAAAGATAGAAAATCATACCCTCGAAGACGAGCGTAGATCTCCCTAGGCGGAGACTCCGTCGTCTCTCCAACCAGAACTCCTAAAATAAATAAAGAAAGAACAAAGAACTTTTATTGCATAATTTCCTTGAATAATTTGAGTACATTGTGTTCTAAGGCGAAGCCTCTTATTTATAGCTATCTAAACTGACTCAGGAACATCTAGTTCTACCCCTCGTCCAAGAAAACACGTTTTGGAAGGTTCTCGACCCTCGGTAAGTCGGCACTGCCTCCCGGGTCACCGGGGTGTAATTTCATCTTTTTTCTTCAACTGACTTAACTCGGAATGTTCTGGAATACCCTAGGCCCAATCTTTTCATTCATTCCACTCCAAATTCATTCATCATGCTCAGCCCAATATTTCTTATTCTGAAAATCATCAAATAATACACAAAATAATATCGAAATAGGGAAAATAAACGCTAAGTGCAGATTTCTCGACTCACGAACCCGGCATATGCTATTCAACTCAATGTTAGGTGTTATGCCCGAAAGACAATTTTGTAATTGTTTTATTTAATGAATGAATTGACATTATTATTCATATTTATTATTTCTCATATTCACCGATGTGACAATAGTATTTACACTACAGAAAACCCTAAAGTATATTCGTTATGTAATCACTTAACTCAGTGTATGGGATATACACGGGAGGATTGAGTTAGTGAAGATGTACTTAAAATACAATTATCCCATAGTGAAGTTAATCGAGAGTATCGGATCTCTCCTTTAACGTGCTATTAATGCGCCCAGAACACGATAGGTGTGATTGTCTTATCCGGACTTTCGGTTAAGAGAACCTAGTGGGGCATTTATATATGATAGATATATCATATAGAAATTTGGACCAATTTGATTAGAGTTCACGATATAATTCCGTAATCGAGGAGTATTATCGAATCAATCGATGATCATATTTATGGATATATCTTAATCCTGAGGTGATCACAGTCAACCGCTTGAATCAAGATGAGAGGTTTGACTTGGCGGTTAAGGATTACACTGAGTCTGTGATCCGAATTACCCCATCTTAGCATTGTCTTTGGATTGAGTGAGTAGTCTGTGTTATCACAGATACGAAATCCATTCCTTCCATTTCTAGAAGTAGATAGACAGTTCCCTTATTTGTTAATCCTAGAAACTGATCGATCCATGGAGTTCATATTACATCGATTAGCTACCCAGTGAGTTGTATGAATTAATTGATCACTTAGGGGTTAATGGTAAATAAGGATAAAAGGTTCTAAAAGGGTTAACGGTAACTTCCGATTTAGAATGAGCAGTCTATGGAGGATTAATCCATATGTAATGATTATATCAATGGACGCTTATTATCATTCTCGTGATGAGATAAATATAATCTTATAATCGGAGGAGTGCAGTCACGGGATTATGGTGGCATATTCATGTGATTGATTTATCGAATATAATTATTACATTCGTAAGATAATTATTTATTTGATTTATCGGAGCACGATTATTAGTCCATGGTCCTGACGTGCCTCCAATATAGCATAGCTATTCTCGGACGTCGAATCCTAATAATATTAATTTAGTTCTTATTAGAATTTAATTAAAATGATATGTGAATTAATTGTTTAGTGGACTATTAAATTAGTTGGGCTAAATAATTAAATATGTGAAAAAGACATTTTTCATAATCTTGGCAAAATTAGTGTTGTGGCCGAAAATCATATATTGACTAGGTCAATAAAATAAAATTCGGCCAAGGCATTGTCTTAGTGAGCAAGAAATTAGTTTTCTTGTGGAAAATAAGACATGTGCACAAAATATTTATTGGACAAATATTTATGGTAAGAAATAAAGATAAATATTATTCTAGATTTTTTCTAGAATATTATGGCATTATCTTTTATTTATTGGATTTATTTATTTGCAAAATAAAATCCTTGGAGGACAAGGATTACTCTCATATATAAAGAGAGTTCTCCCAACTCAAACACTACACTAGTAATTTTCGACTTCCATCTCTTAGAGAGAGGAAGATAAAATTCGGCCAAGGGAAGAGAGGGAAAATCTTGGAGATTTTTCCGGGTAGCATATCGGGAGGATTCGAGACGAGGATTTCCTTCCACCGGGAGTTGCTTGGATCACACGTGCGGAAGATCGTGGTGCTCTTCACACCATCTTTTATTCTTTCTATTGCGGTTCTTCTACTTGGATTTTGAGATCCAAGAGGTATGTTCTACAACCCCCTTGTAGAGTAGATCTAGTTATTTTATTACGTGTAATTTATAGATCTAGATCCTTAAATCGCTTCCGTTGCGGATGATATTACTAACACTCAAATGGTTCATATTTATAGGTCGAAACAACTATTTTTAGCTCATAATGGATAGAATATTGATGCCGTAGGATAGACTATTTTAACCGTCATCACAGGCTGCAAGAAAACCAGAAGATCTGTGACTGGTTTCCTCATTTTTCTTGGAGATGCCCTAATTTCATGGAAATCCAAGAAGCAACCAACTGTTTCCAGATGCTCAAGTGAAGCAGAGTATAGGGCAATGGCTATAACTGCTTGTGACATTCAGTGGATTCTTTATTTGCTACAGGACTTCCAGATTCAACAGAAAGACATAGTTCCCCTATATTGTGATAGTCAAAGTGCACTTGACATTATGTAAAATCTAGTGTTCCATGAATGAACTAAACACATTGAAATGGACTGTCACTTTGTGAGGGAGAAGTACATGGCCAAGATCCTGAAACCATTGCCAATTCAAACACCGAATCAGCCTGCTGATCTACTAACTAAACCCCTAGACAAAACAATATTCCACAGATTTCTCCAGGCCTATACCTTAAAGGATCTTTATGTCCCCGAAGTATAGTCAAGTTGGAAGTGTGTTTGCAATCTTTCCTTGGTTCAATCCTTGTTCCAAGTCAAGCTTGAGGGGGGTGTTGAAGTATAGTCAAGTTGGAAGTGTGTTTGCCTTTGTGCAATTTTGTCAAACACCTAGCAACATAAGCGGTTAGGATTAGTTAGCGTCGGTTACTACTAGTTAGCCTATAAAAGCTTCGATTGAAGGTGTAATTAATCATCAGTTTAGTTTTACTTTGAAATCAAAAGCTCAATTGTTAATAAAATTCAGCTCCCAGTTTCTTGTTTTTAAATTTATGGAAATGTTCTTCATCTCCTTCACAAATGTGTTGTGCTCTCTTGCATGATTCATGGATCAATGATCTTTCTTAGTTCAATTTTTAATAGTACCAAGCTTTTGATAAAGCTTTACAAAAAAAATAAACCCCCCATTGGAGTTTCTTTTAGAACGGACCGTCAGATGACTGCACATACACAAACAAATGAAACAGTTTTGTCTTTTTCTACACGTGACAATCATCTGACGGTCCTTTCTAATAGAGAGTCCCTACATCAGAATTTTCCCTCTTTACTAGTTGTGTGTTGCTGTTGTTTTTTTTAAATGAAAATGTTTGTTTGAATTTCTTAAGTTGTCGTTGTGTTGTTTTTCTATAGTGAGTTCTATTGGCACCACGTAAACACTTTGCCACCACATTTTACACACAAATTTTTATATGTGAATGTGGTGCCGGAAGTGTTTATGTGATGCCAATAGAACTCATCTTGTTTTAAAGAAAAAGAGAAAATAGTTGTTGCGGTCCTTTGTGATGACCTTCTTTGATAAATGACCCGCAACGCTTCTTTATAAGAATGTTGTTTCAAGTTTTATGATTTAACCTTAAGTGAAAAGTGATATGTATAAGTCCTATACGTAGATAAACATATGTGATGATATGCGTTGATTTGTGTTAGTCTGGTTTAGATGACCATGAAATGGTGATGGTGTAAGAGGATTGACAGATGAGCCGGGAGGTCGAAAAAGGGATGAAACATAGAAGGTGTATGTTCAATGTTCATGAGCAAGGAGCTAAGTGAAGATGGAAGCAGTGGAAGATTCCTGGAAGACTCTGGATTGAGAGGATTAGAGATGGAGGCAATTAGAAACCAGTAACGACTTGGGTTTATTTAACCGAGATGGTATCAACACTAGTAACATGAGTTGATGTGACTCAAATTTATGATGTTTTTTTTCCATCAATTTACCTTGAAATATGCGTTTAATTGCATAATCTAAAGTAGAAATTACACGCAAAATGAGTTAATTTGATATATCGTAGTTCGTGATTGCGATATTGTATTTTATATGTTATTTGCCGAGAAAATAGTCTATCGTGGTTGTATTTTGGCAGATAACGAGGATGTGGAGCGTCGAGAAAAGTTTCCGGATCGAGGGAATGAGTGAAGCGACGAATCAAGTCGAGTCATGGGCCATGTACGGGCTGAGGCTTGATATAAAGTGGATTTGGAGCCGAAGGCTAGAGTGTTTGAGCCATGATTGGGTGACGATCGATCTGGTGAGATTTCATCATAATTATGAAGGCCTAGACATCTTGATTGGGCTTGGACTTCTGCATTAAAGATGTAGGTCTTGAAACGAGCTTTCCAACATACTTTGAATCATCTCAATCGGGGTTGCAGAGGGTCCATATATGGTCAATACACTGAAGTGAGCCTGGCGGCTAGAGAATGGACCATTCCACCGCTGAGATAGTGGTCCAAAAGCTAACCCTATGTCAGCCAACGCGTTTTGGGACCACTAATTAGCTTCTAGGTCGATTTATACACTTATAAAAAGCGAATTTGCAGCATTGTAATGATAAAACTTCATACAAGTTCATACACTCTGATATTTTATACTTTATACTATAGTTTGAGTTTCTTTGGAGCAAATTCTTGTAGTTCAGTACTGATTCGAGGAGTGTTTGTCTATTGCATCTAGGTTTAATTTAAGGTATTATCGTTCATGATTTACTATGCTTTCGTTTACCTTTGATTATATGTTTCTTCATTGTTTATCTGAATCGATGCTAGGCTTAACTTCTGCTAATCGAATCATGTAGGTAATTCATACCAGTCTCTATAATTTTTGTAATCTTTATGTTAGAATAGAAAACCGGTTCCATGATTTGAACCCACCGTCACTTTGCATGGTGGTTTTCACGCACATCACCACCCTTCTTACAAACAAATTTCACATAAAGGTATCGGCCTTCAGAGTAGTCTAATCACCCCTTAACAAACACCACCCCGACTAATCTTCTTTGAATGCTTGTCCATTCAACGACTTCGGTTTCCTCTCAAATACCTACAAAAGGTTACATGAAAAGATTAGTTGTCAATGACTAATGATTAAATCCATTTATCTCAACAAATCAAATGAAGGCATTTTATATACCTTTTTCTCATCATGTATGGAACCCCAATTTCCACTATCACTGGTTCTGTGACATTGTATTTAACTATTTTCATATTAGCTTGTGAATTTTAGGGATTCTACTCTCTCTGAATTTGAATCTGTGACATTGTATTTAACTATTTTCATATTAGCTTGTGAATTTTAGGGATTCTACTCTCTCTGAATTTGAATGTCCTGGGCTATAAGATCATCAACGTTTGGCAGACAAGTCCTTTGCCTATTTCCTTTGGAACTACCCTACCTTTTCAATAAAATATGCAATATTTATAACCTTAAACAAACATTAATATGTTATAAAATAGTTTTGGTTTGTGTTAAATACCATTTATTCACTAAACAAATGTTTTCTAGTTTGGTCTAGGTGAGGCATTTCAAACAAGATTTCTCATACGGAAGATTGCTCCTCAACATAATGCATCAAATACAAAAAGTCATAGGTCAAATACACAAATATATATGCCAAAAGTCCAATGTCATCAATTGATCAATATTTCGACTACTACGCATTTAAATGTCATCCTTGTTGAAATTTGACTTGGGATCAGTTGAACCATGATTCAACTGAGTCAAAATTGAACCATTCCAGCAACCTGAAAAAAATATAGGGCAGTCAGTTGTACTTGTTCGGGTTTAAATGACCAAAAATTACAGGTAGGGCTAGACGTAATATTTTCTAACATTATATTTCAAAATGAAACATTTTTTTTATTTCAATTTAAGATAGGGCTAGAAGTTAAAAGAAAGAATGAACATTGTCTTCATTTTTTACATGGATGAATCTCGTAAAGACAAAATATAAATTAAAGGTTGTGGTTTCTCGTAGATGTTGGTTATTTGATATAATTAATACTAATATTATTGTGGTTTTACATATATTTATTTACGGTATTCGTTATTATAGAATCCTAATAAAAGTGGTCATACGCTTCGGCTTGGATTTTAAGTAATTTTTTTGGTATGGACCTAAAGTGAATACCTAAAATGTAATTTCTGATTATTTTGATGGGAAATATTAGAAATTACAACTATCCCCGAGACACGCGCACTTCCATCTACAGAAAGATTTAGGGTTTGGTGTGCTGTTTTGGAATATCAATACCTGCGACGGCTACAACACAGATCGATCTCTCTTACGGATCCAGGTACGTTTACGGTTTAATTTCCGCATTAGTTAGATTGATTAATTACCTGTGATGGCTACAACACATATCGATCTCTCTTACGGATCCAGGTACGCTTACGGTTTAATTTCCGCATTAGTTTGATTGATTTAACATGAACGAGATTCTGAAATAGACAGTGATTTAATCACATAAAGTTCTAACAATTAATGTCGGAGCCTTGTTCATGTTAAATTAAATTCAAATATGTGCTTGGATCTATCGTAAGCTTTGGGATATTTTGGTTTTTTGTCGTAAATTTATAGTTACTGTTGTTGAGTTGCATAACTATTGATATGCTCGTAATTCTCTTATTTTTACGAACCGTCAAGACAAAAGTTCAAAATATGTTCATCCAGTATTATGGAGTATCTTCATAATATAATACTCCCTCCAGAAAAATCACACAGATTATAAAAGTAATTAATATGTCTAAAATATAGTACTCCCTCCGTTTTTTTTATCTCTCACATTTCAGAATTTATTTTTTTCCCCCCTGTCATTTTACATTTTCAATACATCATTTATTATTTTTTTTCCTACTTTACCAATAAAGTATTCACATCTTTAATAAAAAAAATACATTTCCAATACTAAAAACCTCTTTACCAACAAAGTATTGGGGGAATGACAGCTTTAAGCTTATGAACTTTAGGGTTTGCAACAATAAGCTTTGACCCCACGCATATTTTAAAGAAAATGAAAAAAAGGGGAAAACGTTATAAAACCTTGTTTTGACAGAAATACCCCCCATCGAATCCCTTCATATATTATCCCAAAATTCCTAATTCTCTTAACACAATTCCCCCAATTCTTAACCAACACCTTTGATTAACTGCGAGCTTCCCAAATTTACCCTCCAATTCTTCTCAAATTCACCGCATCAACACGGACTCGAACTTGTGATCAACAAATTTCTTCAACATTCCCTATTCTCCAACCGGAAGCTGATCGGCGAAGAACATAAACTTGAAGGAGCCAACTAGAACCTTCGAGGGAATCTCCAAAAGGTACTATTTCGTGGGTGGGTTATAAATCACGCATATTGGTATGTGCATGTATGATTTGGGATGCGATTAGTTAAATTTTGTGGTGTTGAACCATTTGTTAGCTCAAACAATGCCGGTGATGTGTTATTAGTTGTTGGCGTTGAATTGAAATTTCTTGTTTGTTTCAACTGTGTTCACATTCATTTGTTCTTTAATTCGATTGATACCTTAATTCGATTGAATTGAAATTTCTTATTTTGTTAGTTATAGATAGGTTGAAATTAAAATACCGTTGATTTATGCACTTAGCGAACAAGAAAGGTCTGCATAATGTGATGTTGTTTCCCGATGTTCAATTGTTAAAACAATGAAAGTTTATGTAAAGCTTAACGCCAAACACAATGCAATGTTGGAACAGTCTTGTTTTGGACATTTAATCCATTTGAAGGATATGCAAGCCAACATGATAATACATCAGTTGTTAATGAGGTTGGCGAATCCATGGTATGTAGATGCCGATGTTTTTTGGTTCAAAGTTGGAGCAAAAAAGAAACGATTTAGTGTAGAAGAATTTGCGCTGGTTAGTGGTCTCTTGGTTGGCGACGGTAGCAATGTCGATAAAAGGGTAGGAAAAGAGTCTAGATTAGTTAAGAAGTATTTTAAAAACTTTTTGAAAGTGTATAGGAAGGATGTGTGGGTAAAGTTTAATAGCATTAAGGATGCTAAAGACCGTTACAAGCTTGGGTTGTTATATTGACGTACGTTGTGTGGGGATCGGAAGAGAGACGTGCGGTGGGTTGGTGGATCTTTAAGTTGGTTTAGGATTTGGATGCTTTCAATAATTAAGTATCCATGGGACGCTTCTTATGAAGCCACTGTCTACGTTTGGAGGAGGGACATGAGAGATTATTTCAAAGATCCCGATCGTATATACTTTATATGGTTTTCACTTGCGCTTTGAAGGTATGTATAAGCCAAATCCGATGTTTTAATTCATAATATATATATATATATATATATATATATATATATATATATATATATATATATATATATATATATATATATATATATATATACATAGCTTGTTAAAGTTTTTGATTATGTTCGGTCCATCACTTGAATGTAAATGCATCGTAGGTTTGGGCACTTGAAGCTATTCCTTCTTTAAGGAAGTTTGCCGTGATTGTTGACGAAAATGCTCTCCCAAGGTTGATGAAGTGGGGAGTGGTAAAAAGGGTCAACATTCTGTAGTTCAACTTGTTCTTGAATCGAGAGAGGTGGCGATGTTTAATTTGTATCTTAAGTTTGGTATGTACATGCAGCCTCCACATTATTAATGAGTAGTAGATAATGCAGGTGGAGACGGTTCGAAAGTTGGTTGTATCCGAAGATGAAAAAGGAAAAAGCTTATTTTTTTTTATGCCCTAAGAAGATGAAGATGATGAAACTACTTCCGACGATGAAGAGGATGTTGGTGAGCAATCAACGTGTAACGTTGATTATGAAAAGTTAACTGAAGAGAATGAAAGATTGCACGCTTTATTGGATACCCTCCAGCGTAAAGTTGAATTGATGGAGGTTCGTCTTTCTGGTGTATGTGAAAACTGCAAAATGGTGGAAAAGGTATGAAGTTAAATTTGTCATTTATGTAGTTGATGAGAAAATTAGTTAATAACATTTTATTGCTTGAAATTATGATTAGGAAATGCCATATCTTAAGAGAGAAAGGAGGCCAATGAAATTGAGGAGGAACCTACTGCTATTGCAAAGGAGGTTGGGGAAGGTGATAAAGAGGTAGAGGAAGGTGATGCACCCTTAAACGTGGTGGATGAACATGATGCCGTATTTGAGGAAACGGCCGAGGTAACCCGAAACGGCGAAGGTATAATGTTAAACTTGTCATTTTGATTTGTTCATCATGTTTCTTGATGAAAGAATTAGTTCATAACATTTAGTTTCTTGAAATTATGATTAGGAAACTCCGTAGTTGAAGAGATGGAGGAAGAAGCTGATGAAATCGTAAATGAGGGTATGGAAGGTGGCATGGAGGAGGAGCAAGCAGAGATAAGAGAGGAAGAAGAACAAGCTATTATAAATGAAGAGGGAAAGGTGATGGAGATGTGAACGTCGTGGAGGAACCTGCTGCGATTGTAGGCCAAAGTGTTGAGGGAAACCCAAACGGCGAAGGTATAATGTTAAATTTTTCCTATATGTGTTTGTTTTGGTGAGAGAATTAATTAGTTCATAACATTTAGTTTCTTGAAATTATTAGGAAATTCCGTAGTTGAAGAGATGGATGAGAAAGCTGATGAAATCGTAAACGAGGGTATGGAAGGTGGCATGCAGGAGGAGAAAGCTGAGATAAGAGAGGAAGAAGAACCAACTATTATAAATGAGGGGGGAAATGTGATGAAGTGTAAACTTCATGGAGGAACCTACTGCGATTGTGGGCCAAAGTGTTGAGGGAAACCCAAACGGCGAAGGTATAATGTTAAATTTGTCCTATATGTGTTTGTTTTGGTGAGAGAATTATTTAGTTCATAACATTTAGTTTCTTGAAATTATGATTAGGAAATCCATAGGAGAAGAGAGAGGAGGTGAGTAAAAGGGATGTTTTGGAAATCGAAGACGAAGACGATCGGGATGATTTGGAAGAAGAGGGTAGGAAAAAGGTGTAAAAGGTAGTTTTACAAAAATAATTAATTTGAGTTTATGTCATTAGGAATATATGTGTAATCCAAAGTAATTACGTCATTGAATGTTTTATGTAGTCGTAAGTTTCGATCTACCGTTGACGCCGAAGAAAAGAAGAGCTTGTAACAGCCCTACTATCAAACTACCAAAAAAAAAGGAAAGTGAAGAAGTTTAATGATTATGATCCGTTCCGAAAAATGGATACCGTGCTGATGAAGCGTGTTGACAAGTTTATGGCTTCATGTGAAGACAGGTATCAATGTCATACGGTTAAAGTATGAGGCGTTTAAACCCTAATTTGTAAACCCTATTTTGATGATTAATTTGTTTTTTCTTCCTTTTGATTTACACAGTGTATGTGTGATGTTGGTTGACGCTGATATCCAAGTAGGGATTTTGAAAGGAATTGCGAACGGACAGAGCTTGTCAAGCAACGTAAGTAGTATATGCTTTAGATTTTAAAGTAACACAGCAGTTTAGATTGAAAATGTATGTTTTTGTTAAGTAGTAGTATTTACATTTAGGTGTTGGATAGTTCATTGTGTGAAATTCACCGGCGATGCTTAAAGTACCCGAATCTGTTTGACCAAGATGCCCGTGTCCTTGATACGAAATTTGCAACCTATGTCAAAAACTTCCACACACGTAACATAAAATGCTTAAGAGAAGCATAATTTAATTTAGTATTTAGGCATATTGTGAACGGGACAACTCCGGAATGTAGCAAACCATGGGAAGGTTGCAAGACATTGTATGTGCTAATGATAGAGATAGATCATTGGTTTCTTTTGTAAATTGATCTGAGTCGGGGATAATTTTCGTGTATGACAGCCTTCCGGGGCATATCAGAAAAGTGATTCTTGCAAGGTGTATCATGCCTATGCAAGTTGCCATACTATTTTTAATGAAAAAGCTTGTAAAAGGCTATGAGAAGTATTCTGAGAGAAAGCTAGCGGTGATGAGCGTGAAGTGTCCCTCTCAAGATAATGGGTATGTTTGATAATTTATATTTATGCAATATATATAGAGATTATTAAGGTTTTCGATTTTGTGACTAACTTACTATCTTGTAATTCTTGTAATTTGGTAGGACTGATAGTGGCATGTTCGTTCTTAAATACGTGGAGTTCATGCTGGGAAGGTTGAATATATCATTGATTGGGAATGAGCATATTCTAGATTGGAGAAAGAAGTTGGTTAGGGAATTGCTTTCATGGGACTTTCAGCCATAGATGTTAACCGTCTATGAGGGTTTTGGTTATGAAAACCATAAACTATGATGTCATTATAAACAATTTAACTCGTTTATTAAGAAGAACGGTTTGAAGGAGAAGTATAATGTGTAATTGTTCTTTTGAAGATGGATGTTTGAAAGGAGAACTATGGTTTGAAGGAGAAGTACAATGTGTAATTGTTCTTTTGAAGAAGTTTGTTTGAAAGGGTGTAATTGTTATATAACTAAAGCACCCTTCCTTTATTATTAATATATTATGTATTGTATTGGTAATTGTTATTTTGACGAAGAATGTTTTGAAGGAGGAAATATGGTTTCTGTTATAAACACAGACGCGAAGCTTGCAGTTTAAGAAAGATAAGTAACATATAGCAATGCAAACATAAAGAATGGCGGAATTGATAAAACACATAAACAAAGAGAACATGGTGATTTAACATGGTTTCTGGCGTTTTGCCGACTACTCCACGGACAGAAAATGAGATATTTTCTAGGGGGAATGTGGGATAAGGACATAAATATTTCATCAATTGAGTAGAAGGGCAGTCTTTTGAAACTTTTGCATAAAGGACAAAACTATTTATTCACTATCGAAATTCATTTGTGTTCGAAATTCACTGCCGATATTCACTGTCAAAATTCACTAATTTTCAAAATTCATTGTCGAAATTCACTGTCGAAATTCACTATTGAAATTCACTATCGAAATTCACTGATTTCGGGATTCACTGTTTGTCCTTCTCGCTATAAAAATTATGCGTTTGTCCTTCTCCCTATAAAAAATATGTAGTTGTCCTGCTACTTAAAAATATTCCAGATTGTGACCTTATCCTTAATTTCCCAATTTTACTATGCAAAGAATTACAAGGTTTTCACAAGTGTGTGAAAAACACTCTTGAAAGACACACATTGCATTGATTACAACATTGGTATTTATAGGCACAAATCCCAAACCCTAACCGCCAAAGATCTTTGTCGGAATTCTCATAAATACCCCAGATATGGACCCCAGCTCTAGCTGTTTATCCACCAGACAAAACTCAGCTCAAAACTGACTTTCCAGACTTGTAATCAACTGCCCAGATGTAGAACTCAGCTATACTCAGCAGACCAGAACTGACTGCTGACTTCTGAAGAAAACTTAGTTGCACTTCATCAAACTAACTTTCACAGAACTGAATATAATTAACTGAACTGACCATCAATCTCAGTCTCAGTTTTCCCAGATTAGTTCCACCATATTATTCATCAGTTTAAAGATCAAGTTACCAAAACTAAAAAATCTCCACATTGACTTGAACTCTCATTCAACATCACCAGATTGTGTAGTCAGACGTACTTGTACCAGATGCATTCGTCAATGCCAGGATGTATAGTACCAGAAACTCCTCGAATCCACTCAATTGATCTACCCTCAACTATGTATCCAGATTTCAGTTTACAAGCTTTGAATATTCAGCAAGTCCAGACTCAACTGAAACTTGCTTTGCTGAACTGGTTTAGTGAACATATCAGTAGGATTCTCCTTGGTGTCGATCTTCCTCACTACAACCCTCTTCTCATTTCTAAGAAAATGATACCTCACATCAATATGCTTGGTTCTCTCATGAAGAAAATGATCCTTATCTAGACAAATTGCGCTCAAACTGTCACAATAAATCTCAGCTTGATCATGATGTAGCCCCACATCACTGACTAGTCCCTTCAACTAGATACCCTCCTTGGATGCTTTAGTAAGAGCCATAAACTCAGTTTCAGTAGTTGATAAAGCCACTGTTTCCTGAAGAGTTGCTTTCCAGTTGACAACTGAATTCCCCAATGTGAAAACATAACCAGTCATAGATTTTCTGTTGTCCACTTCACATGCATAATCAGCATCACAGTATCCTGTGATCAGTTTCTGAGTATCACCTCCATAAATGAGACCAACATCAGCTGTACCTCTAAGGTACCTGAACATTCTTTTCACAGCTTTCCAGTGTTCCTTTCCAGGTTGAGCCATAAACCTGCAGACAACACTGACTGTCTGAGCCAGATCAGGCCTAGTGCATACCATGGCATACATCAGACTGCCAACTGCACTAGCATAGGGAACTCTTGATATATACTCCTTCTCCTCTGATGACTGTGAAGCAAAAACTGACAAATGAATATTTGATGTTATAGGAGTATCTATTGGCTTAGCAGTTGACATGCCAAACTTTGACAAAATCTTCTATATATAGCCCTACTGAGATAAAAATAGTTTTTTCTGACTTCTATCTCTCCAGATCTCCATCCCTAAAATTTTCTTGGCTGCACCCAAATCTTTCATTTCAAACTCAGCACTGAGAAGGTCTTTCAGATACTGAACATCAGACTTCATCTTTGCAGCTATCAGCATGTCATCAACATATAACACAAGATAGATGTATGATACATCTTCCAACTGACTGTTGTAAACACAGCAATCATAAGGACTTCTGTTGTAACCTAACTGGATCATATAACTGTCAAACCTTTTATACCACTTTCTAAGAGCTTGTTTCAGCACATACAAGGACTTATTCAACTTACACACAAGATCTTCCTTACCAGGAACTTGGAAACCCTCTGCCTGAGACTTGTATATCTCTTTATCTACCTCACCATGTAGAAAAACTGTCTTCTCATTTAATTTCTCCAGTTCTAAGTCCTACTGTGCCACCATTGCTAGTAACACTCTGATTGAAGTATGTATGACTACTGGTGAGAAAATCTCATCGAAGTCCACCCCTTATTTCTGACTGACCCCCTTGCAACCAAACGTGCCTTATACTTAACTCCTTCTGCCTCAATTAACCCTTCCTTTTTCTTGAAGATCCATTTGCAAGTAACAACTCTCCTTTCAGCTGGACGTTTAACTAGATCCCAAGTCTGATTCTTCAGTAATGACTCCATTTCAACTCACATGGAAGTAAGCCATTGAGATACTTCAGAACATGTCACTGCTTTCCTGTTAGTAGAAGGTTCAAAACCATCCACTTCTTCTGCAACTTAAAGTGCGTATCCAACCAAATCATCAAACCCATACCTCTTGAGAGGTATCCCAACATTGGATCTTCTAGCTCTGCTGACAGCGATACATTCCTGACCCATGTTCTCAGTTTGACGCTCAACTGACAATTGCTCAGCTGACTGGCTTGGATTCAGTTCTGGTTCAGTAACCAGATCAGATGAAAACTTACTTGGATCAGTTGATTGTTGCATTCCAACTGACTCCACTTGAAGCTCCACCTTATTGTCAGTTTTCTAAGTTTCAGCACTGGTTTTAGTTTTAGTTATCCTCCCCACCGATGACCTGAGCATAGAATTTTCATCGAAAATTGTATCTCTGTTGAGAATATCTCTGTTTTCTACTGATGACCAAATTCTATAACCCTTAACTCCATCACCATACCCCATAAACACTCATTTCTTGGCCCTTGGTTCCAGTTTCCCTTCACTGACATGATAGTAAACTGTGCTTCCAAATACCCTTAGAACTGAATAATTTGCAGGCCTACTTGACCACATCTCAACTGGTGTTTTGAGACTGATCCTTGTATGAGGACTCCTGTTGATTAAGTAGCAAGCTGTGGTTACAGCCTCTAAAATATTCTTGACAAACCATCATGAGAAAGCATACATCTTGCTTTCTCCAGAAGAGTTTGATTCATCCTTTCAGCTACACCATTTTGCTGAGGAGTATTCCTGACTAAATGATGTCTGGCAATACCCAGTTTTGCACAATGTATCAAACTTAGTCCAGCAGAATTCCAGACCATTATGTATACGAAGCCTCTTGATCTTCTTCCCCAACTGATTTTCAACTAGAGCCTTCCATTGCATGAAGCTCTTGAATGCCTCAATTTTGTGTTTAATCAGCACCACCCAAGTCCTCCTTGAATGGTCATCAATAAAGGACACAAAATATCTGTGACCACCCAATGACTCCACCTTTGATGGCCCCCAACAATCAGAATGATTGTAATCAAGTGATGACTTTGTGTTGTGTACCCCTTTTGAGAACTTGCTCCTATGAAGCTTTCCAAACACACAATGCTCACAAAAGTCTATATTCTTGACCTTACATCCCCCAAGAAGATCTTTCTGAGAAAGAACCTGCATCCCCTTTTCACCTATATGACCCAGTCTCATGTGCCATAATTTTGTAAGCTGTGACTGATGAATCTCAGCAGATGCCACAGCAGCAGAACCAACAACAACAGACCCTTGTAATATATACAGATACCCTTTCTTGATTCCTTTGAGAACCTCAACCAAGTTTTTATAGACACTCAACACACCACTTTCCCCCTTAAAACTGAATCCCTTGATGTCCAAAGAACTGATAGATACCAAGTTTTTGGTCATTTATGGAACATGTCTAACTTCACTTAGTTTACAGAATCTTTCATCCTCTGTCCTCAACTGAATTGAGCCAATCCCAACTACCTTGAAGACCTTGTTGTTTGCCATAGATATATGACCACCATCTATTTGCGGATAACTTGAGCACCACTCTCTGTGAGGGCAAATATGAAAGGATTCCTCAGAGTCCAGAATCCACACATCAGTTTGATGTGCTGACTCTCCTGCCACTCGGACCATGTCCTCATCTCGAATCATGCTCACCGCCCGCCACAAATTGTGCTGTGCAGTATTCTCTGATGTTTCTTCCTTTTTGGAAAATTGGACTTCTAATGTCCCTGATCCTTACAATAATTGCAAACATCTATGGATTTAGGACCTTTGGACCTTGTCTTGTTGGAACTTTTCTTCCTAGACTGACCATGCTCTTTTCCACTGCTGCTACTGACTAGCAGTCCTGTAGTCTGATTGTCTTCCCTAGTTGCCTTATGTCTCAGCTCTCTGGCATGTAAAGCTGACCTTACATCCTCTAAATCAACTATATCCTTCCCAACTATGAAGGATTGCACAAAGTTCTGATAGGAAGCTGGTAATGAAACCAGCAAAATCAAAGCAGCATCTTCATCCTCAATCTTAACATCAATATTCCTGAGATCAAGTAATATTGTGTTCAGCTGATCAAGATGATCTCTCAACTGAGTCCCCTCATGCATCCTCAGGCTGAATAGCCTCTGCTTCAGCATCAACTTGTTGGTCAATGACTTAGTCATATACAAGCTTTAACCATAACTTGGCAGCGGTATCTTCCTCAGCAACTTCTATGATAACATCATTAGACAAGCACAACATGATGGTTGAATGTGCTTTCCCTTCCAGACTGGCATAATCTACTGAACTGGCATCCCCTCTATCAGATAAAGGAGTCCACAATCCTTTTGCTTTAACAAGGCTCGTATCTTGATTTGCCACAAACTGAAATTGTTCCTCCCTATAAATTTATCAATCTTCACTTTAATTGCTGACATCCTTCTAATTAATGAACAAACCTTTGAGCACAAAATCCTAGCACCGGTCACCGGTCTTGGTGAAGATCAACTCTGTTCACCTGCAACTCCTGAATCTTGAACCTGATGCTCGGATACCAGTTTGTTATAAACACAAATGAGAAGCTTGCAGTTTAAGAAAGATAAGTAACAGATAGCAATGCAAATGTAAAGAATGGCGGAATTGATAAAACACAGAAACAAAGAGAACACAGTGATTTAACGTGGTTTCCGGCGTTGTGCCGACTACTCCACGGACAGAAAATAAGATATTTTATTATGCATAGAATTACAAGGTTTTAACAAGTGTGAACAACACTCTTGAAATACACACATTGCATTGATTACAACATTGGTATTTACAGGCACAAATCCCAAACCCTAACCGCCAAAGATCTTTGTCTAAATTCTCATAAATACCCCAGATGTGGACCTCAGCTCCAGCTGTTTATCCACCAGACGAAACTTAGCTCAAAACTGACTTTCCAGACTTGTAATCAACTGCCAGATGTAGAACTCAACTATACTCAAGAAAACTCAATGCACAGACCCGATCGATCACGACTTGAAGAAAAACTCGCTTGCTCTTCATCAAACTGACTTTCACAGAATTGAATATACTTAACTGAACTGACCATCAATCTCAGTCTCAGTTTTCCCAGATTAGTTCCACCAGATTATTCATCAGTTTAGAGATCAAGTCACCAAAACTGAAAGTTTCATTACAGGTTTCATTCTTATTATTATGTATTGTAGTTGTAATTGTAATTCTCCCATGTTGTGAACTAGGGTTTGGTTCATTAGTTGCTTATAACAGTATTCGTTAGAATATTTTTCGGTTGAAATAATGAAGTAATTCTCTCCATGTTGAGAATTAGGGTTTGATTCATTAGTTTTCTTATAACATCATTAGGGTCGTTAGAATATTTTCCCCTTGAAATGAAGAAGATAATAAATGAATATGAAAGATTATACAAATCCACATAGTTAGAATTATAATGTAATTTATCTACACGGATACAATTCTATAAGGGGCATACTATGGTTTGATTCATTAATTTATTGACATTATACACGATTCGTTAGAAGGGTTGACCATAATGAAATTGTATTAATTTCTTATGTTTAACATATACACGATTCGTTAGAATATTTGACCATAATGAATTGTATTAATTTCTTATGTTTAATGTTACACAAGTTCAAGACTGTGTCAACACAAGTTTGAGATAAAACCCTGTATACAATATAAAAATGTTAGAAATTTGATTAATTTGAAAAAAAAAGTAATTATATGACATAGATAAATTTGTAAATACGAAGTAAATCGAAGAGACGCAAATAGGAAGTTAATACGAAGTAAATAGCTAGGAAGTGAATACGAGTCTGAAGAGCCATAAATGTAGGGGTAACTCGAAGAGACGCAACTACTCACGTGAGTAATAACGGGCCTATAAATAGTAGTATAACCATGGAGTTGAATTCATATCGCAAAAAGAAAAAAAATCAGAAATCAGAAAGAAAAAAAATAGAAAAGTAGAAGAAGAAAATGGAGAAGCATGGATGCGATATTGCAGATCTGAGAAATGAGATTGACGAAAAGGTTGAAGAATTGAGAAGAAAGTTGGACAGCCAAAGACAAGAATATCAATATGAAATTGATCATGTCAAAATTGAGATGACACAGGAGACTGAAGTAATGCATGTTGAAGTGGCCTATATCAATGAAAGCATCAACACAGTGAAAAAGAAAATCAACGATCTGATACGACTGTGCAATGATGCTTACAAAATGATTGTAGTGCGATGTGCACAAACTCTCCCAATAAGAGAGTTTGTTACCGAGTTTCTGCACCATGACCTGTGATCAAATCACAACCCCACTGTATTTCATTTATGAATTTTTACTTTGTTTAATATTATAATTTATGTAATAACTTTTCTTATGAAATCTTTTATAATATTATCTTTTTATGTTTTTTATTGTTTGTTTGAATGATATCATGTATGTAGTTTCTTTTTTTTTTTGAAACGTATGTACGTAGTTTCTTATACAGCAGTTGTTGCATGCAAATAAATGAGGGTATTAAGGTTTTCAATTAATAAAAAAGTAGAATAAGAAAGGAGGGGATTTGGATGAATAAAGAAGATGAACCTCCATTTTTCTGCAATCAATAAAAAGCACAATAAACAAGGGGGTTTGCAATTCATAACAAAACTAGTACTACCTCCGTCCCAAAATATAAGTATGTTTGGAGTTTTTCACACAGATTAAGAAAGTTTGGTTAAATTAGTTGTGTTAAACCTTTGACTGCATTTAATGCAAAGTAGTGAAAAGTTGGTGAGTATATAATAAATGAGAGGTAAAAGAAAAAAAATGGTTGGTACAAATCTCTACAGAATATTGATGTACAATAATGATACAATTTCACAGACATTGCTTAAAGTAAATTCGTAAAATGACCCCACGAATCCTTTTTGCTTTTCTAGGTCATTGCTTTTCCAGTCATGGTTTAAATTCCTAAAATGACCATGTACTACCAAGCCCCTTAAAAAATGATGCCTCCTAAAATACCTAGTGTGAATCATTTTTAAAAAAAAGACTCGTATATAATATTTTTCAATCTAAAGAGTGGAGATAAGTCACTTGTAAACCTCAAACAAAGCAACAATATCAAGCCCCTATTGAAGAGAATGACGAGAATTGTATGGCACAAGGCCAAACTAAACTCAGATAGACATATACTGGGGGAGGTGGAGTCTTGTATGTGTTAAGGGTGAATTTACGTACTTTATAACGCTATATTTTATAATGTTTTCCCCGACATTCGTATTTATCGCATGGAAATCACGTGTTTAAATGGAATATTGGGCAAATGACGTGGCTAAGGAGTTATTCGCAAAGTTGATGGATTTGTATGTTTTAATTATGATTTTTATGATTATTAGAATTGTGTTACGCTTTGCGGTGTTTTTGATGTGATGTAGATACATGTTGGAGGCTAAATTGATGATCAATGTTGATATAATTCGAGCTAAACCGAGATAAAGATGGAGGAGAAGAGACAAGAATCAAGAAATCGAATTGATCATCTTGGATCAAGGCGTCGAGTCCCGTCCCAAAGGACGAGCGTTTAAAGCATTGGACGAGCGTCCAGGAGTAGATGTGACATTCAGCAAGTTTGGACGCAGTTTGGACGCTGGGTCAGACGAACGTTTGAGGAAAGCTCAGCCCGATTCGAAGTTCATTATAAGCGCATTTAGCCGTTGAGAAGAATGGACGGGCGTCCGACCGCCGATCAAGCACAACCGACTTAGTTTTGACCTAGCCGTCTTAGTTCATCTATATATAGCAGCTTGTATCAAACCCTAAAGGGGCACCACAGAACATATAGTCGATTTTCATAAAAAAACAGCAGCAGTTTGTCTTTTTCTTTTGGTTTTCGAATACAATCAAACGACCTTTTGATTTCAAAGTTAATATGAGTAGCTAAACTCACAGGTTGGACGAACGGGTGAAGCAATTCAAGAGCGTTACGGTTTTCTTATTTTTCCATGCGGTTTATTTCGACAAAGGTTAGATTTACATTGCGTTTATTTCGTGCTTGACATCGATAGATAAAGCTTGTGATATTCGTTTAACGATAGTTGAATGATACCTAGATCACCGCAATAATAATCGAGACAATTAATTTGTTGAGGAACGAAAGTTATCAAATTGTTAATCTAAATAATAGGTTCGAAAGAATTTATGCCTATCGTGCTTGAAGAATCAATCTTTGATAAAAGTTGATAAACAAATTATCTAAGATATTAGTAATTTGCGTTTAGGATAGGTTAATTTTGACCTTGGTTGATTTGCATGCGTAGGAAATTAGGAGCCTGTGCGATTATCTTGAATTGTGGATCTTTGTTCGTCTGCCTTTTTCTCCCCATTATTTGATAAACTTAAAATCATTAGCTTAAACTCAAAAACGCATTAAACCTCACGTTCCTCGTGGGATCGACCCGGCATAACCGCTTTACTACAAGCTTTGCACTTGGAGCGACTAACCGGATTTTTATTACTTGTCTTTTTGTTTCCTTTACAAAAATCCATCACAAGTTTTTGGCGCCGTTGCCGGGGAACTTGGCACGGTTTTATGTGTTTTTAGCATAAGATTTAAATAGATCAGTCGCTGCTGTTTTAGTTAGGGTTTAAGGTTCTCCTTAGAGCCTTTTGACTTCTCGCAATTTCTGCGTCTGTTTTGTTCTTCCGTACCGGATTTAGCGTCAATCTTGGACGCCCGGCCCACTGGAAATTTTGATCCGATTTCATTTTTATTCATTCAAACGAGCGTCCGTAATATTTGGGCGCCTGTTCGTATATTCCGCTAGACGAACGAGCGGTGGTGTCACTAAACGCCCGTCCCAAATCTAGTCCCACCAAGACGCTGTCCATAATATTGGGCGCCCGTCCGCTTTCCTGATTCCTTTCTTTTATTTCTCTCTGTCTCTCCCTAGTTTGACTCCGTTGTATGCAAACACGGTAAACAAGGGGCGATTATTTTTGAGCCTGAGCTCGAACGAGACGTAGTTCGAGTGAACCGTAAACGAAAAGTCCCCGAACCCATTCCAATTTCCGAAGAGGAAATCGAAGAGAGTTTGAGTGAAAACTCTTCTGAAGATAATTTCCTATTTAACCTCTTCTTTGAGGAAGAAATTATTGCCTCAATGGCTCAGGCCAACCGTACCCTGGCAGACTATGCCACTCCTGGTGACGTTAATATTCGTTCGGCGCGTAGTTATCCCTACCGATCACACTCCGTTTGAGATAAGGCCACCCTTTATCCAGATGGTGCAACATGCATCAACTTTCTATGGGTATCAATCGAGAACCCCTATACGCATCTTTATGTATTTACGGGTATATGCGATACTACTCGCATTAAGGATGTCGACCAAGACATCATTAAGTTTGAAACTATTTCCATTCTCACTCCGTGGAGAAGCAATGGAATGGTTTAAATCTCTCCCTTCTGAATCTATCCAAACTTGGGCCCAGCTTGAAAGTCAATTTTTAGCCCAGTACTTCCCTCCGTCTAAGACAGCTCAATGTCTTAACGAAATCTCAAATTTTCATCAACTGAGTGATGAATCTTTCTTTGAAGCATGGAAGCGCTTCAAAATTTTGTTGAATAAATGTCCCCATCATGGAATGGATTTGCAGAGGAAGGTCCATACTTTCTTCAGCGGTCTAAACGAGTCCACAAAAGGAATGGTCAACTCTTCATCCTGAGAGAGTCTTCTTGAAGAAAACCCCACAGCAAGGGGTGGGATTTATTTGAAGATATAGCTAGTACAACTATGCACCTACGTATCAATCACCAACGGTCCTCGCTGTACCCAAAATCGAAGAAGTCAACAACTGTAATCATGGTCAAATGATTGCGACCTGCAGGCTCAACTTTCTGCTTTGACCATGACTAAAAATCAAAATCAACCCTCTCTCCAACAGAATGCACAAGTATTCTCATGTGATAATTGTTATCAGACTGGTCACATCAGTGACCATTGTCAATACATTCCCACCCCTGGCTTTCAAGCCAATGCTTGCCAACAAACGAGGCGGTATGATTACGTGGAACTCGCTATACTGTGGGCTTAGAGGTCACATTTCTACAACATGCCCCTTGAATGGTGGACATGAGAGAAACAATTCTTCCGCCAAAGAACACCAGAGATTTTCGAACCGAATAACTCTCAAGGTCAAAACTACAACCGAATAGAAATTATGGTTATGACCAAAACCGCGCTCAAAACTCGGGATGAATACCTCTCGCAATGCCTACTACCGTAACCCCAACTCGAGTCAAAGTTCAAATTCTCAACCAAAAGCTAATCAAAACTCGCAAAGAAAACCGCCTAATCAGACTCCTCCACTTATGGCACTTTGCTCTACAAGGCGGCAGAGTATGAAGAGCAAAGAGAGGACGATGAAGAACTTAGAAAGACAGATTAGGGCACTAGGTTTGAACAATTGGTGCCAGACCTCAAGGTCGGCTACCAAGTTTTGACGAAAAAACCTAAAAGTGATCATGCAGCCCAAGTCAAGCAAGAACAAACCATCTGCTCCGAGCTCACGCCCATTACTTCCTATGGACAAGAGGAGTCCAATGCTATGAATTTGAGGTCCGGTACACAATTGCAACAACCTAGTTATAGACGTAACTGTGGAAGCGAGTAAACCCTCCTACCTTGATTCGGTAGGAGGGAAGATTCGCAGATCCTCGACTTGGATGAGCTGAAAGACGAAAATGAGATCGAGGTTTGAGAAGGATCTCGGGTGAGTGAGAACTGACTTAATGAACTGAGAGAGTCACTCAGCAGAGAGGATCTCTCGACGGGTAAAAAGACTCAAAAAAGTGTTAAGGTGGAAAGATCTTGAAGACAAAGCTTTACGAGCTTCCTCCACCAAGAAAGTATTCTCCAAGACGAATGAATAAGCTCCTGCTCCCACCAAGGAAGCACAACATCCCCTTATCTGAAGACAAGAAGTATGACAAAGTACTCAACCTATTAAGAAACACCCAAGTAAATTTGCCCTTATCCGAGGTATTGGTTGAGATGCCTAAGTACGCCAAGTTCGTGAAGGATGTTGTTTCATCGAAGAAAAAATTGGGGGAAATGGAGAAAAGATTGGGAGAAGAATGCTCCGCTATTGCCGACGGAGGAATTCTGGCAGCGCGCGATGATCCCGGAAAATTTGTCTTAACTCTAAAAATCAAGGAGTTAAGCTTCCCAAATTCTCTCAGTGTGATTTAGGAGCATCCATTAGTTTGATGTCTCTATCTCATGCAAGAGATCGCACCTTGACCATCTATTGGAACCTACATCCATAAGCATCCAACTTGCAGATAGATCTTTCAAGAAAGCCAACGGAGTGCTTCGAGACCTTCTGGTCCAAGTAGACAAATTCACATTTCCTGTTGATTGGTATGTCTTAGACACTAAAGAAGAAGATACCCCCCCTCCTCCTGTGGCGACCCTTCCTATCTACTCGCTAGAGCCACTATAGATTGCGATGCAGGATTTGTCACCTTACGTGTTGGAGATGAGGAAGTACGCTACAGTGTAGTTAAAGCCCTTAGATCACCTTCTGAAAACCCCGCTGGCTTTGTGCTTGAAACGTTAGATGATTTCACAGACTACACCCTAGACGAGCTAGAGGCCGCCTATGGAGAAGACCTTGCTGAAGAGGACTTAGTGCTCTCTCTGAAGAACTCTCTCTCCCTCAGAAGAAGTAGACTTGCTTGAGGCAAGAGTTTTTGACCCTATCACCAAGGAGGATCTAAAACAGGGGGAATCCAAGACCAGCTTAGAGGAACCGCCTGAGGACCTTGTTCTCAAACCGCTACCTCAGCATTTGAAGTATATCTTCTTGAGAGAAGGTGAGCGCTTACCTCTAATTATCTCATCTAAACTATCATTGGAAGAAGAAGTTTGAATTAACCGAAGTTCTAAAGAAAAATGCGAGAGCTTTCGGTTGGCGAGATAGAAGATATAAGAGGCATCTCACCCGACATATGTATGCATAAAATAAGAATCAAGAAAGCGCGAAGCGTATAAGACAACCACACAGACGTTTAAACCCACACATGCAAAGCAAAGTGGTGAAGAAAGAGATCATTAAGCTATTAGATATGGGGATCATTTATGCGATAGCTGACAGTGATTGGGTCTCCCCCACTCAAGTTGTACCAAAAAAAGGGGCATTACAATCGAAAAGAATGACAAAGGTGAAGAGGTGGTCACGATTAGTCACTTTGTACAGAGTCTCAGATAGACTATAGGAAGCTAAACGAGGTAACCTTAAAAGATCATTTCCCACTCCCGTTTATAGACCAAATGTTGGAACGTTTGGCAGGGCATGAATTCTATTGTTTTCTAGACGGTTACTCCGGTTACTTCCAAATCCCTATTGACCCCGAAGATCAAGAGAAACAACCTTCACTCGCCTTTATGGTACTTTCGCCTATAGGCGAATGCCCTTTGACTTTGTAATGCACCACCACATTTCAAAGATGTATCTTGCTATCTTTGATGGGCTTGTAGAGAAGTGCATGGAGGTGTTCATGGACGACTTCTCGGTATTTGGCACATCATTTATGGACTATCCTTAAAAATCTAGATGAAATCTTCGCAGAGGTGTGTAGAGAAGAATTTGATTCTCAACTGGGAAAAGTGCCATCTGATGGTAACCGAAGGAATTGTTTTAGGTCACAAGATCTCCGCTAAAGGCATAGAGGTTGATAAAGCTAAGGTAGAGACTATTGAAAAGATGAATTACCCCAGGAACACGAAGGAAGTAAGAAGCTTCCTTGGTCATGTGGGTTTCTGAGAGATTCATAAAAGATTTTTCAAAAATATCGAAACCTTTATCAACTTTACTGAAGGATGACGTCACCTTCAATTTCGATAATGACTGTCAAGTTGCCTTCAAAGAGCTTAAACAGCGTTTGACCTCTGCCCCTATCCTGATCTCTCCGGATTGGAACATACCATTCGAACTGATGTGTGACGCCTCCAATTACGCTGTGGGTGCTGTATTAGGACAAAGGATTAATGGTAAGTTCCAACCTATTTCCTACGCAAGCCATACCTTGAATCCAAATTGGCGAATTACACCACTACGGAAAGGGAACGTTAGCGCTTGTGTTTTCTATGGATAAGTTCCGCAGCTATTTGCTTGGTGCCAAGGTGATTGTATGGACTGATCATGCAGCTCTGCGTTATTTGATGAACAAGAAGGATGCTAAACCGAGACTGCTAAGATGGATTCTTACACTTCAAGAATTCGATGTTCACATCAAGGACATAAGGGGTAGTGAGAACACCGTAGCGGACCATATTTCGAGAGTACTACCAGTAGCTGAGGAAGATCCTTTGGACATTGATCTTTATTATCCCTTCGAGAGTGTCATGAATATGGATGTCCATAACCCCGATCCCCCTTGGTATGCCTCGATTGTCAATTACCTTCATTCCAGCTATTTGAATCCCGAATTTTCCTACCAGGAGAAGAAGAAGTTCTTCTCTGATTTGAAGTACTACGTCTGGGAAGAACCATATCTATTCAAGATCTGCAAGGATGGGTTACTCCGCCGGTGTGTACCTGAATGTGAGCAACGGGATATTATTGAGCAATGTCATAGTGGCCCCCCATCAAGCGGTCATTTTAGTGCATGGAAGACCGTTGCCAAAATTTTTCAATGCGGTTTCTACTGGCCCAGGATTTTTAAAGATACGGAAGCCTTCTGCAAAGGCTGTGATAGATGCCAGAGAACCGGTACTTTGACCAGGCGATATGATATGCCACTTCAACCCATATTGGAATGTGAAGTGTTTGACGTATGGGGCATAGACTTTATGGGACCATTTCCATCTTCATGCGGAAATAAATACATTACAGTCTCGTAGTAGACTATGTCTCTAAATGGGTAGAGGCTGTCGCCGCAACTCCACTGAATGATCATAAAACAGTCATGAAATTTCTGAAGAAAAACATTTTTACGAGGTTTGGCTGCCCTAGAGCCCTGATCAGCGATGAAGGTTCACACTTCATTAATAAACCCCTGGATAGCCTGTTAGCTAAGTATGGTGTTAAGCATAAGAGTGGCACACCATATCACCCTATGACCAGGTGGGCAAGTTGAGCGTAGTGTCGAGGCGTCAAGAAAATCCTCGAGAAAACAATCCAACTCGCATCGTAAAGATTGGAGTCTCAAATCGATGATGATGTCGTGGGCTTACCGGACCGCATACAAAAACCCTATGGGTACATCACCATACCAAATGGTTTATGGAAAGCCCTGTCATTTGCCTCAGTAGAGTTAGAGCATAGAGCCTATTGGGCAATTAAGTTCCTAAACTTCGACTCCCAAGCTTGCGGGAGAACGTAGGCTCCAAAGAGATACATGAATTAGACGAGTTCAGCTCCAAGCTTATGAGAGTTCACGGATCGGCAAGGAAAGGATGAAATTACTTCATGATAAAAGATAAAGAAAAGAGAGTTTCATGCAGGAGCGGGCATCTTGTTATACAATACCAGGTGCGCATCTTTCCCGGGAAAGCTAAGGGCGCGTTGGTCCGGTCCATTTGAGATCCTATCTGCTTTTCCTAGCGGCGTTTTAGAATCGAGGGGATTGGCGATCAGCCTTTCAAGGTCAACGGTCAACGATGCAAACACTACATTGGCCAACCGAAGGAATCACCCGAGGTAGTTAAATTCCTTGATTTGTTAAGTTGTACCACTTCAGAGTCGATGATCATGATGAGTTCTCCCAGCACCTATTCTCCGATAATGGCACCGAATCACCGCTGAAATTTTTGCCGAAGCCGGGACATGGAACAATCTTGGAAAGAAATGGATTTGAAGAAGCATAAAGTACGAAAGAGATCTCCAAATGACGAAAGATCAGCAGGCCTGGAAAAATGGTTGGGACGAATCCCGAGTCTGCACCTGCTGTTTTTGTAGACCCAATGTTGTTAAGAATTCTGTTCTGAGATGACCGGCAGGAAGCCAAAGTGTCCCGACCCGGGTTAGACCTGAATTGAATGTCGAGCTAACGACATAAACCAAAAGCGCTACTAGGAGGCATCCTAGATATCAAATCTTGTTTTAGTTTTTCTTAGTTCGTTTTGCTTCCGTATGTTATTTTAGTTAGTTTTACTAAGCTTTTATGTGTCTATCTGTCAGTTTTTGCTTTCTAGTTATGGATCTTCACGGAGTTCGCCCTGAGGAGTTTCCGCTCATTAGTCGGATTCCGCTGATCACAGTAGATGATGGACCAGGAGGCACTATAATTCTTCATGTAGATTTTGATATTAGTACTCAGGTTAAGACCATCACATACGTTATCATTGTTCCACCTTGTTCGGGAGGCAATGATTTCACGATCGAGGAGTTACAGAAGCTATAGGGCGTCCGTTACACAATACTTAATGATTCTATCTTGTGGTTGGATTTGGCACCGTGCTGCGGGCTGAGCATTTCAGAGGTGCTGAGGTAGCTGGTGAGGATTGGTGTTTGCAGGATGAGTTCGATTTTCCTCCGGCTATCGACATGCTTCGACGTCTCATTCGCATAGTGGACTGGGACGAGATCTACGCAGACCCGTGACCTCTTAGTTAGTTTTACCTCCGTCGAGCCCCGACGTTAAACAAAAGCGCTTCGTGGGAGGCAACCCACTGTTCTCTATTTGTTTTATATCCTAGAAATTCTACGTACTTCGTTTGATTTTTACTTGTATTTTTTTGAAGCTTTATTTAAGTTTAATAAGAGATGAAATTTTGAACTTGAATTGTATGGAAATTTTATGATTTTTGCATTCAAGCCTCACTGGACGCTCGTCCACCAGTATGGACGCCCGTCCAAAGATGACTAATTTTCGTGACGAAACGCTCACTAGATTGGGCGCTCGTCCGATAATCTCCTCCAATCACAGATGTGATTCAAAATATCGAGGCGCGTCATCGAATTGGACGCCCGTCCGGTTCATCTAATTTCCCAAAGGCGCCCGTCCACTGAGTTGGACGAGCGCCCATATTCTCGCCTATATATACCCCTCCTTCACATGAACTTTCACTTTCGCATTTTAAAAAGCAAACAAACGGTTGCTCTCCTCCTTTGGCTCTAAATTCATCAATTCTTGACCAAATCGAAGCGATTCAAAGTGCTACAGCCGCTTTTCACCCTCTCTCTTTGATTCTCACAACCGAATCCTCCAACGCACGATATTATTGGCGAATCGGACCCTATTGCAATCCGACTTTTCGGAGGAAAAATTTTGATTTTGGACGATATTTTTGCGTTGTTTGGATCGATTTTCACCTCAATCAACATCTACTCATCCTACTTGGTAAGTTCCTAACAACTTTTCTCGGGTTTAATTCACGCTTTGGCAAGTTCGATCTTTGGGTCGGCTCGCTCACTTGAATACCATCTTAATTCGCCTCTTTTCTGCTTTCTTTTGATCCATTATGGTGGTATGGTGTGTGATGGATGATGAATGGGTTGTTGGGTGATGATTGTGGTTCGGTTGGTTTGAAATCCCGCTTTGGATGATAAACGGGTAACCCTTGTTGCTGTGAATCGTTTGGTTTAAATATTTAGTTCAATATGGTGAAGAAAGCGAATATTAAGCGAGGCCTGGTAAGGAGAAAGTTGTCGAATCGGGTAAACGTAAACGCTTAGATGATGACCCTTCCGATTTAGACCCTAACCGAGGTGTGAGTATTCGGGAGCGACCCCCTAGAGCCACCCAAACTAGGGCAACCTTAAGAGATGAATCCACTTCGGACTCTGAGACGGACGATGATACTCCTTTAGTACGGAGGCCTAGGGTCAATCAGGGGGAAGCACCTTCTAGAGCTGAGGCTACGGAGGAAACACCTGTGCACGAAGAGACTGAAACTAGGGCAGAAAACCCTAGAAAGAGAGTGAGGCCGGCAAAGCCTATATACCTTGCCTCGTAGATTTGTCAATCCAAAAGCACACGAGGTCTACACAAAACACTACTTTGCAAGAAATATGTTGATCGAAAGGGCGTGGTGGAAACAAATGTGGATCCTCTTTGTGCGATCATTGAAGGATAAGCAATGGGACGCTTTGATGAAAATCCCGACGACTCCGGTTAATGATTCTTTGGTTAGAGAATTTTATGCCAACTTTTCAGAAACCAACTTGGATACGGGTGTGGTAATGGTGAGGGGTGTCAAGGTTCCGTTTACGCCCCAAGTCATTAATGCAAAGTATGGTTTGGCGGCTTTCGAGGGATTGGATTATAAAGACGAGATTAAGCGGAGGCAGGATGCGGGACAAGACCCGTTGGAGGAGTTGAGGTTGACGGTTTGCCCCGATGTTGCATGGACACTTAGGCCAGGCGGCGATAGGAAGGAATTAGTTACTACGGCCTGGTCCGAGGATTGGAGAGTTTACTGCCGTTTCATCCAGAGTCGTTTACTACCGAAGAATAATTTGACGCACTTTCATCGGCGACCTTGGGATGATGTATGCTTTGGTTTTCAAGTTAAATGTGGATGTTGGCCGAGCAATTTATGATGAGTTGGTGTTTAGTCAAAAGAATTACAAGCGCAGCTTTGATTGTACCCCATTTGATTCATCGATATGCAAATGATGCCGGAGTACCGGAGTATAGGCGGGATCACAAGCCTAAGAACCCGAGAGGTATTCGAGAGAGAAAAGCTCCGTCTCACGGTTGAGGCGAGGCTCGCTCTCCGTTCATCGAGCCTGGTTCCACTTCAAAGACCACCTCCGGTTCCCTCCTTGTCTAGTTTATCTCTCCGCGAGAGGGCTCGGCACAAAGATGGCCAACGATCTGAGATTGGATGACTGATATCCAGGAAACGCAGAAGAACATGATGTACGTGCTGAAGTGCATTGTAGAGGGCAAGAAACCGAGGGATATGCAGATTTTCAAGGAGAGTGATACGGAGTTCGTCTTTTCCGATGCGATCGAGCAGGTTATTGCCGATGTGCTTGAGGCGGAGAAAGAGCCTGATGATGAGGAGGTTGCGGAGGAGAGACCTACTCTGGATCAAGCACTCGCCCGGTTACACACCGCACCTTCATCGACGACGCCTCACGGCCGCTGTACTCTCCATCCACCTACTACTGCTGCCGATTCTCTTGCTCCTCCTCCGGTGAGCCTACTCGGGCCTTTCTTGAGCTTTATCTCTTATTTTTCTGATTTCATGTTGCACTTTCATGATACCTGTACTTTTCATTTTCTACGCTTTACGGATCATGTAAGCCATAAGGCATCCCGACATTCTGCTTTGATTTGTATCAACTTTATGATCAACTGCTTTGTATGCTTACCGATGGTTCTTTTGTCTATTCGATTTCGATTTATTACCATTTTCATTGTTGCGATATTATACCCATTGTCCCCCGAGATATTTCTCGGTTTCTCGAGTAGTGCAGATCTAGTTTTTGTCGAGCTCTCGGTTGAGTTCGATTTGGGCGTTGTTTCCGACACTTTTGCGGGCGTTGTTCTTTCATGCTCCGGCCCGACCAACATCTCGATTTTCTACGCGCAAATAGCTAAGTTCCGTCCTTCTTTACTTTCTCGCACAACATGAGGCATGTTGAACTTTTAAGTGTGGGGAAGGGGGTTAGTCGGTATGTATCTATACATTTGCTTACATGATATTATTTCTATGCTAAAATGAGCTAAATTTTCAATTTTTTTGTTTTGTCCCGAGTAGGCAATACACGTTTTTGTTCGGTTTGTTATATTCATTGATGTCAGTATGCAGATACTCCGTAAGTTAGTTGTTTCACCCGATATTATTTTCCACGAGCCATAGTGAATGATGAGCTACATTATAAAGTTATACCCGTTTTGGATTAGTAGTTTTGATTTTCTAATAAGTCATGTGCTTAGTGCTACGATATATCGTGAGATTTATGATAGTTTGTATTTAGAGTTAAAGTATGAGATAATCGTGAATATCTAGACGTTTGAATGTGATAAGTAACACGTAGCTATTGTCAAAGTGAAAAAGTTGAATTAATAAGTTAAAAGGGTGTGTGTCGGAAGCTAGTCGATGATTTGAGTGCGGTAGGGTATACCCCAGATGTCCTACTCCACTATGATGACTAAGAGCTCACGGCGGCTAGGAAAAGTCACTGATGATTGGAGTAAGGTAGGGATTATCTCGAAATGTCCTATTCTACTATGAGGGCAATAGCTTCTTCTAATGTGTGTTTATAGTGAAATAGTTAAATCAACTTAACAATTGATGTGAAATGGATATAAGACTAAGTTATCGTCTATCTTATCCCCAAAGAAAACTGCTAGATATGATGTAGGGATTATCCTCTCGAGTATTTGAAAGGCCCTAGATTCATACGATCATTCTTTTCGGGATATGTCACGTCCATTAGGTGCATCTTATAAGTGTCATTTATTGCTAGTCCACGAGGGGGTATTAGCTAGTTTTGCTTTGAGTTTTTCAAGTTGGATTTAGTGGAAGTTTTCTATGGCTATGCACACACACGATGGTGAACTTCTAATTTATTGACTATGTGGTATATGTGTTGAGGTGTCTATATTCTTTCCGAGCCTTTATCTTGTTTTGTTTTGCTCGGGACGAGCAAAAGCTAAGTGTGGGGGAGTTGTTAAGGGTGAATTTACGTACTTTATAACGCTATATTTTATAATGTTTTCCCCGACATTCGTATTTATCGCATGGAAATCACGTGTTTAAATGGAATATTGGGCAAATGACGTGGCTAAGGAGTTATTCGCAAAGTTGATGGATTTGTATGTTTTAATTATGATTTTTATGATTATTAGAATTGTGTTACGCTTTGGTGTTTTTGATGTGATGTAGATACATGTTGGAGGCTAAATTGATGATCAATGTTGATATAATTCGAGCTAAACCGAGATAAAGATGGAGGAGAAGAGACAAGAATCAAGAAATCGGAATTCAATCATCTTGGGTGGCGTCGTGTCCCGTCCAAAGGGCGAAAGTTTAAAGCATTGGACGAGCGTCCAGAGTAGATGTGACATTCAAAGAAGTTTGGACGCAGCTTTTTGGGCCATTGGTCGAGACGAACGTTTGAGGAAAGCTCACCCGATTCGAAGTTCATTATAGAGCGCATTTAGCGTTCGTAAGAATGGACGGGCGTCCGACCGCCGATCAAGCACAACCGACTTAGTTTTGACCTAGCCGTCTTAGTTCATCTATATATAGCGATTGTATCAAACCCTAAAGGGGGCACCACAGAACATATAGTCGATTTTCATAAAAAAAAAGAGCAGTTTGTCTTTTTCTTTTGGTTTTCGAATACAATCAAACAGCCTTTTTTGATTTCAAAGTTAATATGAGTAGCTAAACTCCTGGGTTGGACGAACGGGTGAAGCAATTCAAGAGGCGTTCTGGTTTTCTTATTTTTCTGCGGTTTATTTCGACAAAGGTTAGATTTACATTGCGTTTATTTCGTGCTTGACATCGATAGATAAAGCTTGTGATATTCGTTTAACGATAGTTGAATGATACCTAGATCACCGCAATAATAATCAGATTAATTAATTTGTTGAGGAACGAAAGTTATCAAATTGTTAATCTAAATAATAGGTTCGAAAGAATTTATGCCTATCGTGCTTGAAGAATCAATCTTTGATAAAAGTTGATAAACAAATTATCTAAGATATTAGTAATTTGCGTTTAGGATAGGTTAATTTTGACCTTGGTTGATTTGCATGCGTAGGAAATTAGGAGCCTGTGCGATTATCTTGAATTGTGGATCTTTGTTCGTCTGCCTTTTTCTCCCCATTATTTGATAAACTTAAAATCATTAGCTTAAACTCAAAAACGCATTAAACCTCACGTTCCTCGTGGGATCGACCCGGCATAACCGCTTTACTACAAGCTTTGCACTTGGAGCGACTAACCGGATTTTTATTACTTGTCTTTTTGTTTCCTTTACAAAAATCCATCACAGTATGATGGTTGAATATGTGCACAGGGTGAAGGAATGCATAATAGCCGTAGACTGGAAGGAGATGATTCTGATGTGGAATGTGAGTGTATCATCAGTAGGACCGAAGGATCCCAAGTTGGAATTCCAGGGAAAAATGATTCATAGTAATTTTTCTTCTTTTGAGAACATCCCCTCTCCTCACACTGGTATCATTAAGATCCTCATTTGGAATTGCAGAGGTGCTGGCTCCAAAGAATTTAGGAGGCACATCAAAGAGTTTCTTTTGAAACAGAAACCTGATGTGGCAGTCCTTCTTGAAACCGTCCAGGCCAAGAAAACCTTTAAAGTCATTGCTAAGATTGGTTTCACAAGTTCCATACAGTCTCCTCCTAATGTAAGATCTAGAGGTATTTTTATCATTTGGAATTCAGCTTTGCTGGATATTAACTGTATTGAATCCCGTCCAAATAGAATTCATGCTGTCATCACTGAGAATAATCTTTGTAGGATCGATAACTTCAACTTCAATGTCAGCAATTGTAACTTGATAGATTTGGGCTACTCTGGACCTGCCTTTACTTGGAGCAACCATGCAACTGCAGAATGGAGACTCGTGTATCATCAGCATGTGGTGACTCATCTCCCTAAAGTCCATTCTTATTATAAAAAAATCTTCCTTTAAATTTGATTTGAACACATGTATTTAGCTTAAATTAGTTGATTTATTTAATGTTGTTATGACTATTGGATGTTCTAATTAATATATTCTTGTGGTGAAGGAGCCTCATTGGATTGCTTTGGAACCTCCTGCTGAGGGTTGGATTAAGGTCAACACTTATGCCAGCTGCATGGATATTGATGAGAATGGTAGAGGCATGGTGGCTATTGGTGTGGTCTTTATAGACAGTAATGGAAGATTGTTTAGAGGATTCATGGGATTTATGGGAAGAAACTCCATCCTTCAAGGGGAATTGATGGCTATCAAAAAAGCTTTGTGGATTGCTAAGGACTATGGTGTCTCCCAAGTTGTTGTGGAATTTGTCTCTTTCTCTACTATCATGGCTATTAACGGTGGATCTAAGAATGAAGACGGCAAACTGCTTGTTGATGATATCCTTGCCTTAAAGAATTCTGGCATAAATGCTAAGGTGTGTTATTCAAATAAAAGGCGGGATGATGGAATAATAGCCGAAGGTTAGTATCTTCAACATTGAGAATTCTGGTTGTGCATGTAATTGTACTTCATTTCTTACTTAGGTTCATTATAGAACTGATTATCAAGTTTAAACCCTATAATCAAGTTTAAAACAAAACCATATAACTCGACACAAAGCTAAAGTTGGGTGGAAAATTTAATTTTGATAGATATAATAAGATAATTAAAGAATAATCACGATAGAATAAAATAAAACCATACTCCTTAATTAGTGCTAAGGTTTTCAATTAAAATACTCAAGATATAATAAGGTAATTGATTGGTTTGTGATATTATTGAAGGATTAATTATTATAGGAAAGTTTTTCAAATGAATTTGTTTTGTTTTTTTAAAATAAAAGGTGGAATTCGATTTAGAAAATGTGAATACAAGACTTTGATTCGTTTCAACTACCAAGGTCGTGAAGGTTTACGAGGAGTTGTAATTGTTTCAACTACAAAGTCGCCTTAATAGCCATAGTTTTAGAAAAGTGAAACGCCGCATCCATTTAATTACTTGCAACGCGACAATTAACCTAGGGGTTAACCTAGGCTATATATATTCTGGGATGATGATGAGATAAATACCGTATATCTCTAAATCAGGAAGCACATCAAAGAAAAAAATGGCAATGGAAAGGAGCGAATTCATGAAAATGCTGAAGGAAGAAAGGCAACAGATGAGAATCATATTCAAGCAAGAACTGGGGAAGAGATGAAGTGGTTGAGGAAGGAACTAGAGGAGCAAAGGCAAGACATGACGGCACAGAGATGGGAACTTCTTCATGAAACCGAGAACATCACCTTGAAGGTGGTTGAGGATGTTGAATCAAGAGACTATGAGGTGTCACATCTGAAAGATACGATGCAGACCTACAAGAGGAAGATCAATCAAGTTGTCCAGGTTTGCAACGAGACGTCGGGGAAAAGGATTGCTTATCTACCAAATTATCTGTGATTTCTCAAAAACATTGTTGTTTTTTTTTTCTTTTCTGTTTGTTTAATTTAATTTTTAGGTTGTTTCCAGAAACTTTGGTTTTAATTTGGTTAAAAATTTTCTGTTTGTTTAATTTATTTTCATGTCCTGAAACTATTGCATTATTTTTATGTTCATGTTTATTGTATAATATATTTATCGGAATTATTTCATTTCTTTGGAAATTGCCTGAGTTTGCTTTTGGTTTTAATGTTCTCCCTCATACACTGCTTCAGGAACTCCCAATCCAGATTGGTTTGTTATGCTTTTTCGTTGGGGTTGGTTCTGGTTTGTATATGTTACACAAGTTTAACCCTGTGTCAATTTGAATCGTATGTTTTTTTTACAGACTTGGAAATGAGCAGACTTGAAAGGTTGGAAATGTTGGAAATAATTGGTGTATTCACACAAAATAAGAAAATAAAACATGATTAATAAATTTGGAAATCATACAAACATGGGGAATGATATCGTATTCACACAGATTAAGAAAATAAAATGATTTGTATTTCTTATGTGAGTTGAATGACAAAATTAATTATTGTCTGATATAAGAGAATGAAAATGATTATATTAATTAACGGGATGAATTAATGAAATTATAGGATTTTTATATTTTATAAAGTATAATATAATAATAAAGAATATAAAGAAGAAAAAAACAACAAAAGGGGAGGCTAATCAATCTACTTCATGAAAAAATAAAGATTGCATGAAAAACAAGAAGGAATCCATTCCAAAAGAGAAAGAAATAAAAGAGAGAATATACCGTCCCATCCGCAAGCATATAGGCGTCAAGAAAAGAAGAAAGAGGACAAAACATGACAGAATCAGGGACAGGGTGAATTGTTGAAAACTGTGCCATTATTGACCGGGGACCGTCCATTCCCCCTTCATTTCCACTCATTTCATTTTAACCGAGTAGATAGTAGTACCGTTTCTGAGACGAGTAATGATAGAGGCATAACCGTTGTGCCACGACGAGTGACATAACAATGATCTCCACTATTGATCTTTTTAGATTTATGTCATACAGTAAGTCCGTTTATGATGTCTTACGTGAGTATGTCACACGATAAGTAGTCCTAATTGAATCGGAAGTCCGTTTATGATGTTTTACGTGAGTATGTCACTCAATAAGCAGTCCTAATGAATCGGAAGTCCATTTATGATGTCTTACATGAGTATATCACACAATAAGTCTGTTTATGGTGTCTTACGTGATTATGTCACAAAATAAGTCCGTTTATGGTGTCTTATGTGAGTATGTCACACAATAAGTAGTCCTAATGGAATCGGAAGTCCGTTTATGGTGTTGTCTTACATGAATATGTCACTCAATTAATAGTCCTAATGGAATCGGAAATCCGTTTATGTTGTCATACGTGAGTATGTCACTCAATAAGTAGTCCTAATAGAATCGGAAGTCCGTTTATGGCGTCTTACGTGAGTTATGGTGTCTTACGTGAGTATGTCACACGATAAGTCCGTTTATGGTGTCTTACAGGAGTATGTCACACCATAAGTAGTCCTAATGGAATCGAAAATCCGTTTATGTGTCATACATGAGTATGTCACTCAATAAGTAGTCCTAATAGAATCGGAAGTCCGTTTATGGCGTCTTACGTGATTTATGGTGTCTTACGTGAGTATGTCACACAATAAGTCCGTTTATGGTGTCTTACAGGAGTATGTCACACCATAAGTAGTCCTAATGGAATCGGAAGTCCGTTTAGTGTACCTTACGTGAGTTATGGTGTCTTACGTGAGTATGTCACACAATAAGTCCGTCTATGGTGTCTTACGTGAGTATGTATTGTGATAAGTAGTCCTAATGGAATCATAAGTCTGTTTATGGTGTCTTACATGAGTTATGGTGTCTTACGTGAGTATGTCACACAATAAGTCCGTATATGGTGTCTTACGGGAGTATGTCACACCATAAGTAGTTCTAATGGAATCGGAAGTCCGTTTATGGTGTATTACGTGAGTATGTCACTCAATAAGTAGTCCTAATAGAATCGGAAGTCTGTTTATGGTTTCTTACGTGAGTATGTCACAAAATAAGTCCGTTTATGGTGTCTTACGGGAGTATGTCACACCATAAGTAGTCCGAATGGAATCGGAAGTCCGTTTATGGTGTTTTACGTCAGTATGTCACTCTATAAGTAGTCCTAAAAGAATCAGAAGTCTGTTTATGGTGTCTTACGTGAGTTATGGTGTCTTACATGAGTATGTCACACAATAAGTCCGTTTATGGTGTCTTACGTGAGTATGTCACACGATAAGTAGTCCTAATGGAATCGGAAGTCTGTTTATGGTGTCCTACATGAGTATGTCACTCAATAAGTAGTCCTAATGGAATCGGAAGTCCGTTTATGTTGTGTTACATGAGTATGTCACTCAATAAGTAGTCCTAATGGAATCGGAAGTATGTTTATGGTGTCTTACATGAGTATGTCACTCAATAAGTAGTCCTAATGGAATCAGAAGTCTATTTATGGTGTATTACGTGAGTATGTCACACTATAAGTAGTCCTAATGGAATCAGAAGTCCGTTTATGGTGTCTTATGTGTATAGGTCACTCAATAAGTAGTCCTAATGGAATCGTAAGTCCGTTTATGGTGTCTTACATGAGTATGTCACTCAATAAGTAGTCCTAATGGAATCAAAAGTCCGTTTATGGTGTCATACGTGAGTATGTCACACCATAAGTAGTCCTAATGGAATCTGTTTAGGGTGAATTTATAGTGTTTTTAACGATATGTTTTATATCAATTTCCCCCATATGTGGATGTTTTTCATAGAAATCGAGCTTTATAATTGAAATATTGAGCAAGTGGTGTTTTCAATAGTTAAATTGCAAAACGTAACGAATTATGTGCTTAAATTGTGATTTTATATTATTTTGGAGTTATGTTACGCTTTGGTATGTTTTATTTATCTTTTAGATACATGTTCTCGAGCTAAAAGAGGATTAGAAGAGGCTGCATTCGGATTTTCTAATGAAGAGAAGAGATAGGGGTGAGAAGGAAAGGATAAAGATGAAGAAATCAGCTTCCAGGCATGATGGACGTTCGTTCATGTCCCGTCCACTATGGACGGGCGTCCATTAAATCAAACTGGCGTCCAGGAGAAGAAATCAGAACAGAGAGTTTGGACGTTGTATGGACGAGCATCTGCCCTAGCGTCCAAAGCAATTGGACGGGCGTCCAGGTGTTTCGGACGGGCGTCCGTCCGCCGACTTAGCCCTGGCCGACTTAAAACTCTATAAAAGCAGCTGCGCCCCAACCCTAAAAGATATCAAAAATTCTTCATACACCAAATACTACTCAGCAGCCATTAGGATGTTTTATTTTCGTTTGTTGATTCATGGAGATCATCCATTGTACCAAACTATGTGAGTTTATCTTTTAATTTATTCAATCCTTTGTTTATTTTCGTGATCTTTGATTGGTTTTGTATCTTTCTATGATTTATGATGCTATTGTGTGACTAGATCGAGAGATTGGTTGCTAATTGTTGTCTAACGTAGATGAGAATCGTTGTTAGGCTAGATCACCATAGAAAGATAGGATCTTTAATCGTTAATTCGTGATTTAATTAATTGGTTAATTATCTAGGTTGCTAGATTCTAAAATACGAGAGTTAACTTGAATCTACACCTTCGCTTTTGTATGGAAATTGGTCTCAACATTCGAGAGAGAGAGATCGATAATTGAATTCACTAAGAGATTAGGAGTTCATAGCTTGAGAAACGGATTCTAAGAGATTAGGAGTTTGTATCTCGTGTAAAGGTGAAACCACAATATCGAATTAAAATCATGAGATGAACTTGGATTGAAATCATTTGGTTTGTATATTGGTTGATTCCATGTATCTTTCTTCTATGTTTTTCTTAGTTGTTATAGCTTAGATTTATTTTATCTGTTCTATGTGTTATATGTTTGTTCTTTCGTTTATTTGTTTTCATAAGTAACAATTGAAAGGAATTAATAAAACTAGATTCAACAACCCAATTCCCTGTGGATCGACCCCTTACTTATCCCACTTTACTAGCAATTACCCGGTATTCGGCCGGTTAGGAGTTAGTTTTGCATATAGGTTAGGGTTTATAAATTGTTTTTGATTAATGATGCAAAACCATCCAAACAGAATCAGAAGTCCGTTTATGGTGTCTTACGTGAGTATGTCACTCAATATGTAGTCCTAATGGAATCGGAAGTTCATTTATGGTGTCTTACATGAGTATGTCACTCAACAAGTAGTCCTAATGGAATCGGAAGTCCGTTTATGGTTTCTTACGTGAGTATGTCACACCATAAGTGGATTTATGGTGTCTTACGTGAGTTGTCACACAATAAGTCCGTTTATGGTGTCTTACGTGAGTATGTTACACGATAAATAGGCCATTTAATTTTGTTTTAATTATTAAATTTAGTAGTAAGAAGATGTATTAACTACGTTTTTTAATAATCTATTAATAATGATGATGTAACTAGACTATCTTTTTTTATTTTTTATTTTTTTTAATTATTATGTGATCGGAAGTCAGAACCCACTCTCCCCCTCCATCATCATCAATTCCCACCCTTAAGCTGCTCCTCTATAAATTGTTGCAACCAAAATTTTTACTTTCCCGCTAAGAATCACCCAAATTTTTGAAATTTTCAAATTATTTGATTCAAATTCTTCACCCACAACTAACCCCTCTAACCTAACCCAACTACACCCCGCCCCTTTCATTGATGTCTTTCCCACGTTTGTTCTTCCCACCATTCAACCTTCAACTTCAAAATCTCTATTAAAGAAACCAAACATTCACACTCTACAATTAATAAAATAATTATACTACCGGCTTTCTGAGGTAACTCTTTAGTTTTTCCAGAATGTTGTTACATTTTTGTGAATTCGAGCTAATTTCTAACATATTTGTGTAAATTAACAGACGATCAATGACTTAACAAAGCTAATTTTAGTGAGTTACTCTGCTATTTTGTTTTAGATTTTCTTCTAGGGGCTTTCCGAGGTAACTCTTTAGTTTTCCAAAATTTTGTTACATTTTTGTGAATTCGAGCTAATTTCTAACATATTTGTGTGAATTAACAGAGTACCAATGACTTAACATAGCTAATTTTGGTGAGTTACTCAGCTCTTTTGTTTTAGCTTTTCTTCCAAAGACCTTCCCTATTGGTATTCTTCAATTGTTTGTGGGTTCGTATGTGACACGAGTTTGTATGTATGCCTTTATGAATTTTGTTACATTTTTGTGGATTTGAGCTAATTTCTAACATATTAGGGTGAATTAACCGAGACATCAATTATTTAACAGAGCTAATTTTGGTGAGTTACTATGCTCTTATGAATTATGCTGTTTTGAAACGAAGAAGCAGTCAAATTCACTCATAGATTGCCCTCTTGTGAATCGGGAGTACTTGTTAGGTGCGTTTAGTTATTTATTTGAGATATAGACAGGCCAATCGGGAGTACTTGTTAGGGGCGTTTATTGGTGATTGGTGAATGGTTGAGTTAATGTTACGTTTGGTTGGCTAGTGAGATATAGACAAGCCAATTACTACTCAATTATGCACAATGTTTTTTTCCTTTTCATAGTGCCTGCAATCTCTGAATCGAACCTGAAGCAAAATATGAAGGGTACTTCTCCGATTTCCAGTTCTTCTAGCAAGGTAAATGAATCTGGGCCATTTCATGAGCGTACATTGTTATGCTCTTGTAGTGTTCCTGCAAAATTGGTGACCTCAAGATCACAGGTTAACCCAGGGAGACTGTTCTACGGTTGTCGTTATTGGCCGGTATGACTAATTATTTTGGTTATACTTTCCATTTCTTTCAAGGGATAACGTGTCTGTATAATAATTAGAATTTCTAATTTTGCAGGATGATGAAGGCAAATGTGACTATTTCATATGGCATGACAAGGTGTCTGCATCTACTGGGCCATCTGGCAAGGTGTCTTCATCTACTGGGTCATATGGCAAGGTGTCTTCATCTACTGGGTCATATGGCAAGGTATCTTCATCTACTGGGACACATGAACATGTTACCTCTGTGAACTTGATGAAGAAAACATATAAACTTGAATACAGAATCAGTGTCCTTCAAAATGATATTGAAATGATAAAGTTCATGCAAGACAATGATGCAAAAAAAATTTGAACAAATTAAGATCAACGTCACTGAGTTACTAAGAGGTCGCAATTCAGTTTCCATGGTTCAAATGTTACTCCATGATAGAGAAAGGGCTGCTTGCATGGAGACACTACTTGAGAAGATCAGGCTAGGGAACGATTACTCTCAAAAGAAACTTGTATTATTGACTATTACTTGTCTAACCTTTTATTTCGTATTTCATCTTACGAAATAAGAACTTAAGTTCTTGGAATTATTTTTCTATATTTTTTTGTACTCTGGATTTGGTTTTCTTATCTAATGGTTATTTGAAGGATTTGAATGGTAATCACATTAAACAAAATGGGAACAACCAACACATAAGTGTTTTACAAGTTTAAACATGTTTCCGGGGGCTACACAAGCTTAAACTTGTTTCTAGGGCCGACACAAGTTTAAACCTGTTTCTAGAGTGAATGTTTTACAACACCCTTAATGGACGCAAAACACCACATTCGTGACACTCGAACAACTTCCTTTCACATTAAACAAATGAGAACAACCAACACATCAAATTGCCATTATCCAGATTTAAACATCAACCAATCAACCAAAGGAGAACAACAACACATAGAATTTTCCATTATTCAAAATACAATAACAAACAAAACATCAACACATCACTTTCCATTATTCAAAATACAACATAATTTACGTCTTCGAAGCTTACACATCAACCAATCATCTTCAATGTTTAAATAGGCACAAAATGTAAACATCTCATCCTCTTCATCAACATTAATACTTAAACAACCACAATATGTATCCCATCACCTTCATGTAACATTGTTAAAGAAAAAATGTAACAAGTTTAATGCAATGTAACATGATTGAATAAATAAAGAACTTTAAATATTAATACATACAATACCTTATCATGGCAAAGTAGGAGTATCGTTGGTGAGCATTTCTCCACCAGTCAAACTCTTACAAGTGGAAGCACAATGACCATTGACACCACATTTGCCACAAACATACTTCGTCTTTCTGTCCCCGGCTGAGCGTTTCCTCTTTTTTTATGACCGTCCACTTTGTCTCTTTGGCACCTTCGATGGCAAAACCACATCGTTAAGCACATCATCGGGATACACACATTCATCTTCATTTTGAAGTGGATACACACATTTGGAATAAGCTAGCCCCCAACAACTGACGCTATAATACCAAGTGCAATACTTGGAGGTTTGCTTCCCTATGTACTTCCACACAGCAGCTGCATGCTCGCATGGATACATATCAAACTGGAACTTTTTACGTGTACACGTCTTCAAATCCAACTCAACGATGTAAGAAATAACAGCATCCTTATCACGAACATCATACTTATCTATGGAAAGTTGATTAACTGAAAATCGTTTGGCTGGCTCGAAGCTTTTGTTCACTTCGATTTCAATTTTGGGAGTAAGAGCATCAAGGCATTTTGTAGATGATTCATTTCTTTTAGCAAACCAATCCTGTAACATTTCCCGGATATGTTCAATCAACCCAACAATTGAAAATTCTCGAGCACGCTTTAGCCTAGCATTCACATACTCGGCATGGTTTGTGGTCATTATGTTGTAACGAAATTCCTCAAATTTAGCTCTAAACCACATTGGGAATTCTGCTTCTTTCAAATATTCGTTAGCTTTTGGACATTTACTACATAAAGTGTCAAAACGCAACTTGAATTCTGCTTATGTATAGGCCTCTACAGTTTTCTGAAAGAACTTTCCCGCACCACGTCTCGGATATCTCATCCTCAAATTCTTTTGCATATGATACATGCAATGCCCATGGTGCGCATTCTTAAACACCGCTATGAAAGATGTTTTAGTACTATCGGCATGATAAGAAAGTATCACAAGATCATTCGTGTCCCCAATGATGGGTTTTATCTTATCAAAAAACCATGTCCAAGACTTTATACTTTCAGAAGCAACAACACCCCAAGCAAGTGTAAATATTTGATGATTTGTATCTTGACATGTTGCCACAAGTAAGGTTCCTTTATAACTTGTTTTCAAATGCGTGCCGTCCACAGAAATGACTTTCCTCATCGCCAAATGATAACCATCAATACTTTGACCAAGTGCCATGAAAAAGTATTTGAAAATATTCCTATCACTTTTTTCAATATTATATACAGTGTCCAGGTTTCTAGCCTTCAGCCTATAACAATATATGGGTAATTCTCCCCAAATTTTGTTTGGATTACTCCTTATCAATCCTTTTGCATAACCCTTAGCCCTGTACGCCTTGCAATAAGTTACATCATATCCAAATTGTTGTTGGAAATCATGCATCAAGTCCTTTGGTACGTTAATATGATTGACATCTTTAAACCTTGTGGCAAAGTAAGTGCCAATTAGCTTGTGCGTAGCATGTCTACGGTCTTTTCGAGGAGCAATAGGTGGGCAGCTATGCTTATTTTCATACGTTACCACTACAAATCGCTCAGAAGGTGCTTGAAGTCTGGTGGCTTGCAAACGCCATTTGCATCCGGCGGGTTCACATAAAACTAAATAAACTCTTTTGTTGGAAGTTTGCATTTTGAATTCAAACTTGTACTTCGTAGCCAACTTCGCAAATTTGAATACCAATTTTTTTTGCATTTAAACAGATTATTCACACGAAAATCTTCATGTTCGGGAATGCACACTAAAGTATCATCTACAGTACGGCTACAACGAAAGTCTTCATGTTCAATTCTTTGCACGTTAGCCACAGTTGGGGGTGCATTCAAGGGATCAACAATATCGTTTCTCACAACAAATCCATCAACATTATCATTTGACATTTCATCAGCCATGTTCATGCTAATTCTCTAATATGATTCTTCTAAATAAACATCTTCACCCAAATTCGTCAACAAGGAGTCGTCAAGTTGCTCATTAAAGTCCATGTTGTCACCCCCGTGTTCAAATGAGAATCTTCGACACATGTCTCTATGCTTTCTGTTCTTACATCTAACAACATCTTTTTCATCCCATTCCCAACAACATCGACATATGTCTATTCATTAAAATTCTTTTCAACACATGTCTCTATGCTTTCTATTCTTACATCCAACATCTCTTTCATGTCATTCCCAACAACATCCACATCTATCTCTTCATTAACATTCTTTTCAACACATGTCTCTATGCTTTCTATTCTTACATCCAACATATCTTTCATCCCATTCCCAAAACATCAACATATGTCTCTTCATTAACATTCTTTTCAACACATATCTCTATGCTTTCTCTTCTTACATCCAACATCTCTTTCATCTCATTTCCCAAAACATCAACATATGTCTCTTCATCTCTTTCAACACATGTTTCTTGAGTTTCCGACATATATACTACTTTACATGTTTCTTGACTTTCATAAACCTCGGTACACTTTTCCTTTTCTTTCAAACATATTAATAAAGCATCTTGTTTTAAATTACAAACAGATATAAACCGATTCACAAGCTTATCGCAATCAAGCACCATCAATCTAGCTTTACTAATTGGGACCATATATTTAATCTCAAACTCATAGAACGTTGTATCAATTTCCAACTCATTTTTCACCATGTCATACAATTCTTCAAATGTAATGTTCTTTTTGACACTCAAAATCGTCGAGACTTCTTCGGATTCACATCCTACATACTTCCAAGACCATTGATGTCTTTTTCAACCTCCACAGGGTAAAATATAAAAATACAAACTTTATCTTCCATCACGCTTCACTGAGATCCTGTTTTTATTCTATACAATAATTACAAACCAATATACACATACACAGAATCCATAACTCTTGAATGTAGCATTGCATTCAATTTATTTTAAATCAAAAATCAATTTCAATTTCGTATAAATAGCCATTAACAAGTTTAAACTTGTCTCACACTATAATCAAGCTTTCAATACATTGCCATTCACCTTGAAATGCAGATAGAAGTTCACATAGACATTAACAGGTTTAAACTTGTGTCACTATATAATCAATCCACCTTGAAATGCAGATAGAGGTTCACATAGCCATTAACAAGTTTAAACTTGTGTCACACTATAATCAATCTTTTAATACGATTACCATTCACCTGCAAATGCCGCTAGAAAATATAACCAAATAGATAGATATAGATAGTCATACCGGGTAATAACTGCACAAATCACCAATTCAACATATAACCAATTCAATTCAGATCAAATAGCCGTTTTCAATCAGGATCACCCCCATTTTCAATTCAATTCAGAGTTAAACACACGGTTTAAGCTAATCCCACAAGGGTAAGTAAACTAACAAACTCAATTTACCTAAATCATTCAACACCACATACACACCTTCCTAATCTCCAAAATCATATACACCACAAACTCAATCGTTTACATGCAATTGAATGGTATTAGCTTAATTTACATTCACATACCGATATGGTGAGCCAAGAAACATTTTTGATTACCACCCAGCTCGGCTCGGACAATGATTGACGGAGAATAAGAAGAGCCGGCGATGACAATGACTGGACACCGAGAGAGAGATAAAGCAGAGTAATTGGCTTTGCGAAGAGAGGGATGAAGCAGAGTAATTGGCTTTGCGAAGAGAGGGACAGAGCAGAGTAATTAGCTTTGCAAATGGGGGAAATAGGATAGGAAGGGGCTTTTGATTGGATTTTGGCGCATAAATTAGGGTTGTTATTTTACCCGCCCTAATTTAGGGGGTGGGATTGGGGGTCGGGTTAAGAAATAATGAATCAGATTTTAATTAAGGGTTAATTACATTTTTAGGGTTAAGTAAATCACCCCAAATCCAGAAGGGGGAAAGACATTATTGGTTTTTCACCTAACTTGTATAGTCCAAGCTTATTCATGGCATGAATTATGTGATGAGCTTATGCTTGCAACAATTTCCGTTGACAAACTTATATAACTAAAGGCCCAAAAGTATTTACATTTCCAAAAAAAAATACATTTACAATACTATATTTTAGACAAATTAATTATTTTCTTAATCTATGTGATTTTTCTCTCTGCGGCATATAAATAAAAACGGAGGGAGTATTGAAAATGTATTTTTTTAATTGGAGATGTAAATACTTTGTTGGTAGATGAGTTTTTAGTATTGGAAATATATTTTTTTTATTGAAGATCTAAATACTTTATTGGTAAAGGAGAAAAAAAATAAATGATGTATTGAAAATATAAAATGACTAATAAATAAAAAACAAAACAAATTCTATAATGTGACAAATAAAAAAACGAAGAAAAGAGTATAAAGTTATTTATTTTGATAAAGAGAAGGGAGTATAATTAAAGGAGACATTTTCTTTACGACTTTTAACGGCGGCTGCAACTTGGTATAGAAATTAGGGTGGTCTATTTCTGTTGTTTTTGGGCCATTAAAGTATTAAAGAAGAAAAAGAAAAAAGAAAAAGAAATAGAAAAAAGAAAATTAAATTTGATTCAGCCCTTGGGCTAAGACGGCAGCAAAATTAGGTCAGTTTACATAATTTTTTCTTTTTAATTTTTTAATTTTTTTGAGTGGAGCTTCCATAAATTTTTGTTTACTCTTTTTTTTTTCTTCCTTAAAGTAATTGCAGGGGAGAATTGATAAGGTCCAAAGCTCACATGAATGACGAATTTTTCCATATCAACTAGAATAACTAATTAAGCATTTGACATACCCTAAATCTCCTCCGGCGTAATTCACTATCAGCAAATTCATGGAGCCTTCGGCTGCCATGGAAACATATGGGTCTGGTCAATCCACAGAGGAATCAGACCTGTACAAGGTCCGGGAACGGATTCCCCGTCGTATTGCTGACCGACGATTACTAGCGATTCTAGTTTCATGCAGGCGAGTTGCAGCCTGCAATCCGAACTGAGGACGGGTTTTTGGGGTTAGCTCACCCTCGCGAGATCGCGGCCCTTTGTCCCGGCCATTGGATCTGTACATTTTTGAACGTTATAAGATTTCGATCTGGTAATCTTAGAAACAAACCATATATTTAGATACCAGACGAATCAACAAGTTATCAGAATTTTACCTCTTTCGACGAAGTGCAGCCAAATGGAAGGAATTTAGATCACAGCCGAACACAGGGCAATTGGCGTGGCTATTGCAGGGGGGAGCGGATTTACTTAAGGACTTGAAGAGACATTCATTCTACTATACCGGCGAAGGAGAAGATGAAGGGGACATTGCCGACTTCATTAAAATTGCAGAAGATTGGAGGGGAACGGCAACTGATGACGACCCCAATCGTGATTCTGGTGGAGGAATGCATCGACCTCTGGATGCCATGGCGAAAGGCGGTTATCGTTAAAGTTCTTGGCAGGACCGTGTCTTACCGAATACTTCATCAGAGGTTAACAAGCATGTGGTGCTCCTCTGGAGGCCTGGATATAGTTGATTTGCAATCTGAATATTATGTTGTTAGATTCGCCATCAAGGAAGATTACGAACGCGCTTTGATGTAGGGGTCATGGTTAATCCAAGGGCACTATTTGACCGTAATGAAATGGCGGCCCTTTTTTCAGCCCTCAAAACAAAAAATCCTCTCAACCTTAGTTTGGGTCCGATTCCTAGGCGTACCCCATGAACTTTTTGAAAAAGAAGACTTTCTTCTTAAGTTGGCAAAAACAATTGGAAAACCAGGCAAGGTTGATGTGGTAACATGTACGTCAACAAGAGCGAAGTATGCGCTGATTTGTGTGGAAATGAACCTACACCAAGTGCTCAGATCGAAGGTGGTCCTTAATGGCAATGAATTTGTAGTAGAATATGAAGGTTTGACACAAATCTGTTTTGAATGTGGAAAATTAGGCCACAAAACTCAAGAGTGCCCTTTCACCAGTCCACCAGTTGAGTACAATGCAGAGCAGCCCAATGCCGCTACAACCCCCAATAAGAAAGCAACCGGTCCTACCCCTGAGAGACCATTTGGTCCATGCATGATAGCAACTAACAGAAGAAGAAGACCTACTACAGGGCAGAGAAATAATGGAGGAAAGCAAGGTGTAAACATATCCACATAACAACATGAAAATACAAAAAGAGGGGAGACAGAGCACGTAACTGAGGAGAGGATTAGGCAGGACATACCATCAGGTTCTAGATTTAATGTTTTATACGAAGAAGAAGAAATGGTATATCTCAAAGATCAAGTGGAAATACCGGACGATCTGAGAAACCTGCAATCAGGAATGAGGGAAGCATCAAGTAATTTTAAGGAGACATCAATATCACTGCTATCTAAAGACAAGTCAGGCAATTTGGAGAGAAATGGGGAAGCTAGCAACAGGAAAGGATCTCATACGGAGACTGGAAAAAGAAAGGAACAGGCTTCAAGTGAGCCAACAACACCAGCTCAAACAAAAAGAACATCTCCAATAACGGGGGGGGGGGGGGACAAAACGCAGGCCCACCCACCAAGCCCCTCCATGATATCTCTAATGTCAGGGGTAATCAACAAGAACAAGTGTTAAGGAAGCAGGGGTTGAAGGCCAAACTCCACAGAATACACCCTTTATTGCAGCAGGTGATAGACATTTCAAAGCCAAACCACCCGATCAAGACTCAAATTATCAAGGAGGAAAACAACAACAGAACCAAGGGAGTAATGACGGGAGGACGTGGATGCTACGGGATAAGCCATCAGATAAGATGGACCTGCTGGACAGTGCTGTCCAAAACCAATCTTAATCTGTGTTAAAATGAAAATAATGACATGGACTTGCAGAGGTGCATTGTCAGATGAATTTTTCCGCAATCTGAAATCGTTTCTTGTTGACCAGAAACCTGATATTCTGTGCTTACTAGACACAAAGGGTAAGTAGTTTAAGAGCAAATCGTATCCTTAAGCTATTATTTTTCAATAAAGTTGTGTGCATAGAGGCCAGGGGATTTGCTGGCGGAATTTGGTGCTTTTAGCATGATACACGGTAAACTTGCAAATTATCTCTTGTACGAACTATTGCCTCAACATGGCTGTAATCAAAGACAACGTAGTCAGTTGGATTTTGACGGTTGTATATGCCTCTGCCACCCCAGTCATATGCAATGAGTGTTGGGCTTACTTTGAGTGCTTATCCTTGGTTATTAATCATCATTGGATGCTCATTGGAGACTTCAATCAGGTAATAGAGCAATAAGACAAACGTGGGGGTCAACTTATTGGCGGTATGAACGTCGAGAGCATGAGAAATATGGTTAATGTGTATGAACTAGTGAATTTACAGTTTCATGGTCCAAGATACACTTGGACAGGCCCCTTGTATAAGGGTGTCAATATTCTCGAGAGATTGGATCAAGTTTGGTGCAATATAGTGCGTGGCTTACACTCTTTCCGGAAGCAACCCTCACACACCTACCAAAGGTTCATTCTGACCATTGTCCGGTCATCTTGCAGCTGCTTCCGAGACAGAAAAATTACAAAGGACCCCCACCGATTATTTTTCAGAATGCATGCCTAGAACACGCATAATTTCCAAATTTTGTGGAAAAAAATTGGGATCTGAATAACCCGAATTTCGGAGAGGTGGCTAAACAATTCATGACCAAAGCTGGAAAGTGGAATAAATATCATTTTGGGAACATTTTTTGCCGCAAACACAAATGCCTGAACAGACTTGCAGGGGCGCATAAATATCTTTCAGAACATCCATCCTCTTATCTTGTAAATTTGGAGAAAAAACTTAGCAATGAATATAATGAGATCTTGGTTCAAGAAGAAACGTATCGGCATCAAAGGTCTCATTTACAATGGCTGGTGGAAGGGGAAAGAAACACCCATTATTATCATATGACAGCCATTAGAAGGAAGCAGAGAGCAAAAATCACAGCCTTAAAAATGGATGACGGCACATAGAGCGCAAATGAAGAAGAAATTAAACAGATGATGAGAAACTATTACATGAACTTGTACTCAAATGAAGTAACTTTCCCAACCCTTAATGCAGGTGACTTACAAATGTTAAATCGACAGACTTGTGAAAAGGAAATTGAAGAAGCGATTTTTGACATGGGCACTTATAAGGCAGCAGGTCCGGATGGGCTACCCCCAATTTTTTTACAAAAAATGCTGGGGCACTATTAGTAGTTCGGTAATCAATTTTGTCAAGAATGCTTTCCTGCACGCTTGGTTCCCCCTAGAGATGAATGAGGTCTTGATCACACTTATACCCAAAAATGACCATCCAGAATCACCAGCAAATTTTAGACCAATTGCATTGGAAAATGTGATCATTAAAGCTATAACTAAAGTACTGGGAAACCGCTTTCAGAGGATCATTGGGAAGCTTGTCAGTACCATGCGTTCATACCAGGCAGAAGTAGTGCGGAGAATATCATTTTGCCTCAGGAGATTATTCACACTATCAAAAACAAGAAGACGGGCAAGAAAGGGTTCATGGTAATTAAAGTTGATCTCGAGAAAGCATATAACCGTGTCAATTGGACCTTTTTAAACAACATTCTCAAAAACATAGGGGTGTCGAATCAGATTCATAGTTTGCTCATGCACTACATCTCCTACACCAAACTATCAGTTCTCTGGAATGGCGATAAACTGGAATCCTTTAGCCCCAGTAGAGGATTACGACAGGGCGATCCTATTGCACCTTACCTCTTTGTACTATGTATGGAGGTCCTATGCTCAAGAATTGATGTTGCAGTTAGCCAAGGCAAATGGAAAGCAATTAAAATATCCAGGCAAGTCCCCCAATTTCCCAACTTTTTTTGCAGATGATTATTGTTGTTTGGCGAAGCAAGTGAAAAACAGGCACAGGTGATGAAAGATGTTCTTCTCGATTTTTGCAAATGCTCAGGACAAAAATCAGTACTGCGAAGTCCAGATTCTTTACGTCAAGCAATATCAGTAATAACTTGATAACTACCATAGCTACCCGACTGAAGATGGCCTACACTCATGACCTGGGGAAATATCAAGGGGTTCCCATACTGCACAGCAGAATAAAAATATCTCACTTCACTTTCCTGGAGGACAAGATGAAAAGTAAATTGGCAAGCTGGAAGAACAAGATCCTATCAAGAGCTGGTAAGCGCATCCTGATCTAAAGCTCTCCCTCCACACAACCATATTACATCATGCAGACTATTTTTTTGCCTACCACCACTTTGAATAATATGGAAAGCCAAGAAACATTTTCGATTACCAACCAGCTCGGTTCGGACAATGATTGACGGAGAATAAGAAGAGCCGGCGAGGACAATGACTCGACACCGAGAGAGAGACAAAGCAGAGTAATTGGCTTTGCAAAGAGAGGGATGGAGCAGAGTAATTGGCTTTGCGAAGAGAGGGACGGAGCAGAGTAATTGGCTTTGCAAAGGCGGGAAATAGGATAGGAAGGGGCTTTCGATCGGATTTTGGCGCGTAAATTAGGGTTGTTATTTTACCCGCCCTAATTTAGGGGGTGGGATTGGGGGTCGGGTTAAGAAATAATTAATCAGATTTTAATTAGGGGTTAATTACATTTTTAGGGTTAAGTAAATCACCCCAAATAGAGAAGGGGGAAGGGCATTATTGGGTTTTCACCCAACTTGTATAGTCCAAGCTTATTCATGGCATGAATTATGTGATAAGCTTATGATTGCAACAATTTGCGTTGACAAACTTATATAACTAAAGGCCCAAAAATATTTACATTTCCAATAAAAAAATACATTTTCAATACTATATTTTAGACATATTAATCATTTTCTTAATCAGTGTGATTTTTCTCTCTGCGGCATATAAATAAAAACGGAGGGAGTATTGAAAATGTATTTTTTTTTATTGGAGATGTAAATACTTTGTTGGTAGATGAGTTTTTAGTTTTGGAAATTTTTTTTTTTTATTGAAGATCTAAATACTTTATTGGTTAAGGAGGAAAAAAAATAAATAAATGATGTATTGATAATATAAATGACAAATAAATAAAAACAAACCAAATTCTGCAACGTAACAAATAAAAAAACGGATAACAGAGTATAAATTTATTTGTTTTGATAAAGAGAAGGGAGTATAATTAAAGGAGACATTTTCTTTACGACTTCTAACGGCGGCTGCAACTTGGTATAGGAATTAGGGTGGCCTATTTCTGTTGTTTTTGGGCCATTAAAGTATTATAAGAAGAAGAAGAAAAAGAAAAAGAAAAAAACAATTGATTCAGCCTTTGGGCTAAGACGGCAGCAAATTTAGGGCAGCTTCCATAATTTTTTCTTTTTATTTTTTTATTTTTTTATTTTTTGAGTGGAGCTTCCATGAATTTTTGTTTACTCTTTTTTTTCCCTTAAAGTAATTGCAGGGAAAGAGAAAGATAATTACGTGTGTATATATATACTAGTGGTTAACACCGCAATGCGATGCGCGCTGAATCGCCACCGCAGATATTAATGAAGATGGTATATTAATTAAATTGTATAGCTTAATTATAAAGTAGAAAATGAATGATATCGTTACATAGTTAAAAAAATATCATTTTAAACCCGGTGAACGGATGAATCATCGTTAAAAGAATAATAAGAAAACAAGGGGAAAAATGAATATAACGAAAAAAAAAAGCGAAGACCAAAAAAAAAAAAACCGACACACATACAATATATAAAGTAAAAAAAACGAAGATGAGAATGAGACCAAAAAAGGAGGAGACTAAGAAAACGAAGGCGAGAATGAGACCGAAAGTAAAAAGTGAAGATGAACAAGAATAAAATATTATTCATTAACTAAAAAAGCAAAGCGAGAATGAGACCAAAAAAGAAAACTAACAAAACGAAGCGAGAATGAGACCAAAAAAGGGAAAATTCAAAAAAGAAAAACCATTGACCAAAGAAAAAAACCGACACACACTATATAGAAGTAAAAAAACGAAGACGAAAAAAAAATAATCAATACGTAGCACCCAAAAAACCGATGCCCTATTATTCATTAACTAAAAAAACAAAGACGAGAATGAGACCGAAAAAAGGAAACTAACAAAACGAAGACGAGAATGAGACCGAAAAAAAGGAGAAAAATTCGAAAAAAAAAAAAACCATTGACCAAAGAAAAAAACCGACACACATACTATATAGAAGTAAAAAAAAAAACGAAGACAAAAAAAAATCAATACGTAGCACCCAAAAAACCGATGCCCCTAAAAAAAACCGGCATAGATACACAATATAATATATATATACGCAAAAAGGAAAAAACACACACAAACAAACTCTAAGATATCAAATATCACGTGGTCGTAGGGGAAAAAAAAAAAAATACGTGTCGGCATAGGGGAAGTGCCCTTTGTCTTTGTATTATATATATATATATATATATATATATATATATATATATATATATATATATATTTGATGTAAAGTACTGGTACTATTTGGACAGAAGGAAAACAGTTACTTTGTTGTGGATTTTTAGTGACATTATTGTATGGAACTTTTAGGGAACGATTTATTTATTTTATTTTGTTACGAATGAATAAAATGGAATGAAATAATGTAATAGGAATTGAATGACTAGATTTATTTCTTTACTGTGTTTGAGATTTAAAAGAATGGAATAAAATGTAGGATATTGTGGAACTGCACCCTATCTCTCTACCACCTTACCTTACCTACCACCCTACGTACCCTACCCTACCATGTACCCTACCCTACCCACCCCATCCCACCTACTTCACCATCTCCCTTCCCTATCCTACCCTACCCTACGCATTCTACCTACCTTACCCCACCACCTACTCTGCTCCACCATCACTCACTCACACCCTACCCTGCCACACCTTACCCTACCCACCACCACTCTACCTATCCCTACCCACCACCACACTCTATCCATACTTACCCACCACCTTACCCTACCCTACCTTACCTACCACCTTACCCTACCCTGCCTTACCTACCACACCACCCTACCCTACCTACCCTTACTTTACCCAACCCTACCCATCACCCTACCCTACCTTACTCACCACCCCACCCTAACGTACCATACCCACCATCTATGCTACATGCCCGTACCCTTACGCTACCCACCTTACCCTACCCCCTACATACCCACCCTACACTGCCCACCATCCCATCATATACCTTACCACCACCCCATCCTATCATACCCTACCTTATATCACCCTATCCTACCTTACGCATCTTATCTACCTTACCTCACCACCTACTCTACACTACCCCCTACCCTACCCTACATACCCTACTTCATCACCTATCCTACCACCCACTCACTCTTATCCCATCACCCACGTGTTTTGTCGATTTTCATTTTATTCCATCGCATTCGATCCATTTTTGGAAGGAATGAAAATGGACATTTTTCATTCAATTGGAATAAAATTTCATTACATTCCATTCCTTCATAATCATACACAAACATTGGAATGGAATGAAAAATCATTCCATTCCATTCCGTCCTAACAAACGTACCATTAGGCTTTATTAGATATTCAGTCCATATAGAGTGTGCTCGGTTAAGGGTTTGAAAAACAATAATTACATTTTTAATTTAAAAGCCCAATTTTAGTAGAACCTTATTTTTAAAGGTCATTATGGTAATTCAAACATTGGCATATTGCGGTATTTGCATTTATTTTATGCTCTTGAGTAAATTAGGTAAAACAATTTGTATTTATAAATTTATGCGGACAATGTTCGGCCCAAATAAAGGATATTGTTTGGCCGAATTTATAGATGCATCTGTAAATATGTGACAGTTTCTTGATTTCCATTTGATTAATAGACGCAGTCCAAAATTGGTTTATTATTTGACAGGATTGATTTATTGTCACTATTTGATTGGTTCTTTGGAAATTGATTCACCAGTGGATGTAAAATGTTTGTGTTTATAAATTCATGCACGCAATGTTCGGCCCAAAGGAAGAATATTGTTTGACAGAATTATAGACACAATTGTGGTAATAAGTACATGACAATTATTTATTGGGTTCTATGTGAATAATAGATGCAGTCCAAAGACTGGTCAATTGTTTGACATGATTTATTGTCAGTATTTGGTTACTGCTTTGAGATGTCAATTACGAGTTAATATTGTTGTCCAAAGATGAGATATTAATATCGTGCCCGGCATCTTGTGATGGGGAAAACATCATATACCTTTGTTTGACTTTAGTTATTCTTCAGATTATATATGTGATTTTTTGAGTTAATTAGTTGTTTTCTGTGTTCGATTTTGAATTCTGCTTCAATATATATTTGCTCATTTAAGTATTATTCCTCCACTTATGGCCAATAACTTCAAGATTTAGAACTGATAAGTTAAGGTTTTTCTTGAAATTATGGATGTAGACTTGGCATTTAGACACGATACTCCTCCATCTCTCAGCAGGATAGTACAACTGATCAAAATATGCTCTTTGAGAAGTGTGAGTGATCAACATGTTGAGTCTTATACTTTTGAAGGAAGCCAATCCGGATACTCTTAGAAGTGACGTTAAGATTGTGATGACTATTTAGGAGTTGTGCAATGCCTCATCTGATTTCCAGACTTAGGCATTTAATTTGGAGATCTATGATGGCCTTCTGGTGTATTTTGTCTTTCTTTCTCTTCTTGCACTATATAATAAATTAAGGGGTCGGTTATAACTGACATAAGGAATAGTGGGAGTTGATGGATTTAAGTTCCCACTGTGAACATGATAAGAAGGATGGAGATTTGGGCAACCAACAAGTGCTACATATAGTCACCACCAAAGCTAAGGGCAAAATATAGTTTAATGTTAAGGAAGCTGCTGGTGCTTCACAGCAGGGGCAAAAAAAAAAAGCTACATAAGGTTGTTGGTTGTCTCTTTTGCCAAAGGATGGAACACAATAAAGGATTGCTCCAAGTATTAAACTTGGAGAGCGAAGGAAGTTATGCTTCTCATTTTGGTTTGTTTAGGAGTTGATTTGAAATTTGTGCCTCAACACATTTGATGGATAGATTCATGTGCTACTGTTCACATAAGTGTGTAAATGCAGGGATTCAGCACTACTAACCACCAATTGATGTTTAAAGGTACATCTATATGGGTGATGGTGATGTTGTGAAGTTTGAGGCGTTAGGTTATTTATGATGACTATACATTTTCTAGATTTGAAAGAGACTTATCAAGCCGTCTTTAAGGCGGAATCCAGTCTTCATTTCTTTACTGGACAAATCTTGATATTCTTGTTCAATTAGAGATGATAGCTTTAGTCTTTCTCAGTATCCATATTTCATTGGTCTTAGTTATTCATCTTTCAGTGATAATATGAATTTGGTGGATTCTATTGTCTCCTTTTGATGAAACTCTGCATGTAAGCTATCTTGGCACAAATCAAAGTCATCTAATAAGGGTTCCTATAGGTTAGGACATAAGCATCTAACGCACATTTCTCAAAAGAGAATATAAGGTCTTGTGTCAAATGGAACGTTTAGTCGCTTTAATATGTCAGATGATTTTGTCTGTGTAGGTTGTGTCAAGGGATAACAAACCAATATAAGGAGATTAGGTAATGATTTCTCTAAGAACGTCTTAGAATTGATACAAACGGACATTTGAAGTCCATTACCTATGGTATCCTAGATTGGTCTTCAATACTGTATCAAATTCATAGACAATTATTTGCAGTCAGGTTACCAATATTTATTAAATGAGATGTCATTCATTATCAAAACTAAGGTTATCAGCTTACACACTAAAAATAGAGATCCCACTATTGTAATACCCTACTCCCGACCCCTAGGTCCACTGGGGTCATTTTAGGAGGGGTTGCGAAGCTCTCGCCGCAACTTCAATAACAAAACTAGAAATTTTAAAATAATATTCTATTTACAAATGATTTACAAATAACTCATTAATTAATTTCATTACAATGTTACCACAGATAAAATATTACAGTTGACACTAATAAAAATTTGCGCAGCATGTTCTAAATCCAGATCCATGTCATCACTTTCATCCTCATTACATCTCCCTTGACCCGAAAATAAAAACAAATCAAAGAAACAAAGAAAATGTGTCGTGAGCAAAAACGCTGGTATGAGCCGTGTGTGAGTGTTATATATTTAAAAAAAACAATATATACATTTTCAAGCAAAAAATGTTCAAGTCAAACATGTTCAAGAGAGATCCGTCAATTCATCAAATTCTCTTACTAGACATCGATACAGCTGCTACGATTGTCTCTGCCTTATGACTCTCCTTTTCACGCACCTTATATCCACAACAAGTAATTTTTATAGTGAAGTCCGTCCTTCCAACACCCAATCTCTTGGGGCTTCCGGAGGGTCCACTTGCCTCAGATCCCACAACCGCGGTCACATGCCCAATGCACAGGCACTCCCAGCAGAAGCACCAAATTTTATCCCTAAAATAATATAAAATAATACATATTTCTATTTTACAACATCTCTCCAAAAACCTCCACAACAGCATCCCTATCCTTATCCCTATAACATTTCAAATAATATTAAATAATACATATTCTACCTCACAACCCTATTTATACACATTCAATATTTATTATTTCACTCCAGCAGCATCCCTATCCCTATCCCTATAATTTTTAATAATTAAATATGTTTAGGGCGTGAATAGTGCATCCCCACAAGTAGGGATGCACTGTTCATATCCCTAAAAATAAATAGGGATAGGGACTCTGCTGTGGAAGCTATTTTAGGGTAAACTCTATTTTTTATCTTCATTTTAGGGATAGGGCACCATATAGGGCTCCTGCTGGGAGTGCCCTAACCCGTCTGTGAAACCCTCAGCGGGCCCATCGAGCGAGAACGAGACACCATGCCGCCGAAGCGGGAAAGGTACAAGTACAATATACCATGCCGTGCGAAGCGGGAAGTACGGTACTATGCCACCAAGATGGGACATGCAATGTCATTTGTACAAAATTTGTTTGATCACGTTATTATCATTAAATCGAGAGAATTAATAAATTATTTTTTACAAGATACATATTATATATCTATATATATCAATAATACATTCAAATAAAATACTTTGAAAATACTTAAAACACACACTTGGTTTGGGGAAATATTTGTGGGTATAATCTAAAAAAAATTTCTTTTCCTAATTTATCCACAAAAGTAGGCGCCACCTTTTTGTCATTATTTTAATAGAAAATGTCTTTTCTATTTTACATATTATTTACCAAATAAATAATATTTGCATATTCATTAAATAGATCAACTATTTAATTTATTCTCGAGGTTCTATAAAACGAGAAAACACTCGCGTGTTAGGAGCCAACCCAGGGACCACAGACCTATAACCAGTAGCTACAATAGATTGAATAAAATTTTCATCGAACAGAATATTTCTACTCATGCTTATTAATTCCGGAATTACGCCACCGTAAATCCGAAACTGAACTCTATCGATTATAGATATAACTTATTCTCAAAACGTCGAGTCGATAAGTGACTACATACAGACTAACCCTCCAGAGACTATCCATAATGAAGCGGGATTATTTCCGTAAACCTTCTTCAAAACATCTTATCCTTATTTACCATTAACCCACTAGTGATCAATTAGTTCATAACCAATACGAACTCCGTGGATGGATCAGTTTCTAAGATTAACAAATAAGGGGATTGTCTTTCTACCTCCCGCAAGAAGGAATGGATTCCATATCTGTGAGACACACACTTCTCACTCGTCCCAGGATAGTGCCAATGTGAAAGTGATTCGGACCGCGTCTCTTAGCGATCCTTAACGAACACATCAAACCATGTCCTGAAACAAGTAGGAGTATGCAATAACTTCAGGATTAAGGTTAATCCATATATGATCATCTTGTGATTTAATAAGATTTCTCAATCACGGAATTATATGAGAAATGCAGATTAAATCGGTCATGCCCTATATGACTACATCATATATAAATACCCCACTTAGATAACCGATATCGACGGTCCGGATAAGATGGTCACACCATAAAGTGTTCTGGGCGCATTAATGGTGGTTTAATCAATAGACCTCATACTTTGTTTAACTTCACTACTGACTAACATTTCAAGTGTATCACCATAAACTTAATCCTCATGTGTGATACACACTAAGTTATATGGCTATATATGATACGACTTGGGGTTTTCAGCAGTGTATTACTTATAAGCACGAAGCAAATAATAATATGAGAATAAATCTGTCATTTATTAATTATAAAAACAATTACAGAAATTGTGCTACTTCCAACAGTTATGCCCTAAGCTGTCGTGGGCCTTTGTCCTTGTTGGGCTTGGATTTCGTGTTCCCTAAGGAATAGATAATTATGGATTGATCCCCTTGATTTTAGGAGATAATTATGGACATATTTGAATGTCAGAATCAGAGTCATTATGAATTAGGATTCTTCCCACATTTATCTGATTTGATGCGTGCGTAAGAGGTTTGGTCCGAGAAGGACTTAGACCGACCTGTAGGGTCGGGCACAAGTAGGATTAATCATATGCACTAGCCGACCTGTAGAGGTCGGAGGATGGCGACCGAGCTCATGCAGCTCAAGTACCGGGAGTTCTGGCCCTTTAGGGAGGCTTCTCTCTATCTTTATTTATCGTTGGATTATTATGGGGATGACACGTGGCGAGGTGATGATCTGACCCTCGCAGGTGGCATTTACGGAAGTTGGTAGTGTTGGTTGAAACTAAAACAAAAATGAGAAGGTTTCAGTTTGGCATAGCCGATAACCCGGTGGCCGGCGGAATGCTGGCATCAAAGTATAAAACGGTTGATTTCTGGCACTACAAAAAAACTATTTTTTTGGGATGACAATTTATCGTCCCTTTAAAACGATTGTCGTCCCATAAAAGGTTTAAAGGGACGGCATGTCATTCCTATAAAGCCGTCCCTTCTGCGTTGTCTCTTTAAATAACTGACTCTTTTAAAGGGACGAAAAAATCGTCCCTTTAAATGTATGCTGACGTGGCACGAACTTTTCTAAGAAAGTTCAACGTGCTGACATGGTTTTCTTTGAAGGGACAACAATGTCGTCCCTATAAACATGACTCGGAAAAACTTATTTTTCATAAAAACTTATAAATTTCTTTTCTTTTATAAAAAATTAATAATAAAATTGAATACGAAAAAGAAATATTTTTTATAGAAATGTTTTTTGGGACGACAGTGTCGTTCCTTCAAGATATTTGGGAAAACAGTAATCCTTTTATAAAATATTTGTTGGGACGTATGTCGTCCCTTTAAAGAGAGAAAATTTTCAGAAATGCATTCATAGGGACGACATGTCGTCCCTTTAAATAGAGAAAATTTCCAGAATTACATTTATAGGGACGACATGTCGTCCCTTTAAATCTTTTTCTATTTTAATTTTTTTTATGTTTTCGCATAGCCTCCCATGCTATTTACATCAAAACAATCATGTTTTTTCCAAAATCCATAACAGAAGCTCACAAAATAGAAATGTATGGGGATTCAACAAAAAACGAAATAACGAAGCTTGGTGAATTTTCTTTTACGCAAAATACAAAGTTGTGCAATGTTTCCAAACGTAACAATAGTCTCCTCTAGAATGTCTATGCATCATCGTCAAGATCAACTTCAGAATCGTCTTCAGAATCGTCTTCATCTTCATCGGAAGACTCTGAGCTAACCTCTATTTGCACATCCGGTTCCTTATCCTTAAGATTAGTCAGCAAAAATTTGAGAAGAGCCCCTTGTTTTTTGTTTCTCTTGTTCTGTTTTTTTGGTTAACTTCACCAACCGATCATGAGACTTTCTAAGTTGTTCAATCTGCATATTGCATTCTTGGTGGTAATAAGATGCCGATGATGAAGACTGGGACGAGTGTGATGAATTGGATACGGAAGTTTGCGTAGGGTCAAGGCCAATCAAATAATCTCGCCTAGTTCTTAAGGCTCCCCCAAAGATGTCTCCTCTTCTTCAAAAGTCATCGGTCGACCTGGTGCAATCATAGCACGCCATTCCTCCAGCCTCCTCTACACACAACATATATCGTTGGCAATTAAGATAAGGAAATGGAAAATGTGAACGTATGGAATTGAATATATACAACGTCTATCACTTACGTAAATAGCCTCCATCATCATTTGAGAAAGCGAGCCGTCGACATTCTTATGCTTGCTCGCCCATACATGGATAGGATCATGCCCCAAAGGATCTTCACTCGCACTCAGTTACACTTTGAAAAAACAAAAGTATTAGTTATGAAAATTCAAAAAATGAAGTGATAGGGATTTTTTTCCTAATACTTACCCTTCTTAACCTTTCCCATCGAACTACGGCCATAGGCGTTCGTCCTTGGCGGCCTACATATTTACTCCCGGCGCGATTCTTCTTATTCTGATCAGATCTTTTCTACAAAAAAATAGTACTTTTGTATTATATATAAGCAGTAACAAGTAATAATAATCAAATCTCCGTAACACATGTAATGGAATAAAAGCTTTACCTTAAAAGCCTAGCTACTCACATAGCGGAGATACGCTTCCCATTGTTGTTGTGAACCCACATCCCTGGGTCGGGGAGAAGACCTTGGCAACCCCTTGTTGTTGTGTTCATCTACCTCCTCCCTTAGTCTAGTCTTCCATTTTCTGAATAAAGTACCGGCGCTTTTCAGCACAGCATCGCGGTGAATAGGCTCAAGGGGTTCGAACGATGCCTGAAAACACAAGAAATGAAACGATTGGTATCCCTTCAAATAGTCCTGTCCACGTGGAAATCCAAGCTGGCACGGTGGGGTTAATATTTTATTTAGGGACGACATTGTCGTCCCTTTAAACTTTCCTTCCAAAAAATCCGTCCAAAACTTTGACTATTTTTGAATTCATTTAAAGGGACGACTTTATCGTCGCAATAGAAGTCTAACCACTGAGTATTAGATTGAGAGAAGTCTAACCACTGGATATCGACTTAGAAGTTTTTTGGTTGAGATCAATATCGCTTTTCAGTATCTAATACCCAGTTGTATTCTTTTTTCTTTATAATATAAGAAGAGAAGCTTTCAGAAGATAAACTCTGAATGAACAATGGATTTGATATATGAGTTCATCACTACAAGAGACGTATACATATATATATATATATATATATGCATGGTACCAGTCAACTAACTAATTACATCTACCTATTGCCGTAACCCTTGAAGTGAAGACTTAAAATAAATCAAACTTGTCCGTTATGAGAAGTTTCATTATCACAACTATCAGTTTTTCAGTTTTACATCTTTAAAAGCATCCCTAATTAATATTTAGTATTTGATTAAATTGTAAAAGACATTAATCCAAACCCCTTTAAAAAAAAATAACGTGGACTTTAATAAAAAAAAAAACTAAGCATATGCAAATCTAAGCACGTACTTAAATTGATTCTAGAATAGTATAGTGTGACTAATCACTACAATGATTATAAGAAATAAATAAAAATAATGAATTATTCTTGACAACTATACCCTTCTGATATTATATCGTAAAAATCCGGGGCGTTACAACTATAGCATTAACCGAAACCCCAAATGAATTATGGACTAGGAAAACCCAGTATTTGATAGCTTCATATTCAGGGTTGTCCAGTTAAAGCAAGGCCTTATAGGCCTAATGAAAGAAAATTGGACTCAATAAAGGTTATATTAGGCATTATTTTGTGAATATTTTGTATTAATTATAATTACTCTAGGTTGATTTTCTTACATAATCATAGTATACACAATATATGGTATTTATGGTATTTATTGTAGAATCCCCTAGATTACTCATTGTACTTGCTATATATTGTAACCTCTTACAATTGTGAATAAAACAATCATTTCTATTTTCATATAATGGTATCAGAGAAATAAGAATTCTGGTTAGTTCCCTTTTCTTCCTCCGTGTACGTCCCTCCTTCCTTCCTTTTTTTTTTTTCCCGACTTTCCCGCTGCAAGCTTTCTTCTCCCAGCAATCCTGCCATGACCACCACAGCTACACCCGATATTAACACCACCACTCCCTCCATCATCCCTCTTTCTCCTACCCAAACTCCCATTAAATTAGATCACACAAATTACCTTGCTTGGCACCTATAGTTCGAATCATTGCTTACTGCGTATGACCTGTTTGGCTATGTCACCGGATCAACACCATGCCCGCCGGAAACCATTACTGATGACAAAGGACAAAGACCCAATCCTGCTTACTCCCTATGGGTCCGTCAAGATCGTTTTATCCTCAATATCATTCTCGGCTCACTCTCAATTGAAAACGCGTCTCTCATTTCCCGGGCCGCACAAAAACATCCCAGGCTGCATGGAAAATTCTGGAAGATACATTTGCTACACCGTCACGAGGCCGCATTAAACAACTTCGTCATCATTTCCGATCACTAACCAAAGGAACCAACCAATTTATACCTTTATGCATACTGTGAAAAGCAAAGCCGATAAGTTAGCATCTCTTGGGGCTCCTCTCGATCCCGAAGACTTGATTGATCAAATTCTATTCAATCTAGGTGATGACTACACTGAGTTGGTTCGGGTTGCCCATGCTCGCGACACGTTGATCAAATTTGATGAACTCCATGTGAAATTGTTAAATTTTGAAGCAGGTTTAATGGCCCTAGCGCAGCCAGTCTCTGGTCCACACACGGCCTTTGCTGCTCAGCACCATTTTCAGCCCCCCTCCAGCTCCTCTTCATGGCGTCCCACTCCTCAGTAGGCCCCTTACCGTCCTCCTCAACAGCCTGGTGGTCAACAGTCCGGTGGCCCACAGCCCAACAATCCGAACCGGCCTTCTCATCAACCTCGTCCGTATTTGGGAAAATGCCAATTTTGTGGTATTCATGGTCATTCAGCAAAACGGTGTCCCACCTACCCCTATTTTCAACAAATGCACGCCCCTCACTCATCTCGTCCTCGCCCGCAAGCACACCCAGCTCAAGCCGAACCATCCTCATGGCTCTTGGATAGTGGAGCCTCTCATCACATGACAGCCGACTTAAATCTCCTTGCTCTGCACGAACCGTATCATGGTCCTCGATGACATTGTTATCGGTGATGGGCGTGCCACGCCCATCACCACACCGGTTTACGCCACTTTACCTTCCCCTCATTTTAATTTTAAATTATCGCATGTTTTGTGTGTTCCCCAACTATCCCGTAATCTTATATCCGTTTCTAAGTTTTGTGACGATAATAATGTTCTAATTGAATTCTTATCTGACTCCTTTTTGGTGAAGGAACGAAGACGGGTCACAACCTCCACCAAGGTCCTCGTAGGGATGGCGTCTATATATGGTCTCCTGCCCCTCTGCTTGCATTTTCAGCCAATAAAGCGTCCACCAACGTCTGGCATTCTCGTTGTGGACATCCTGCCCTTCCTATTGTCCAGTCAATCATTAAAAATAATTGTTTGGATGTTATTCCCGTTTCTCTTTCCTATTGTGATTCGTGCTTAAGTAATAAAAGTCATCGTTTGTCTTTTAATGATTCCACGTTAAAATCCTCTCGGCCCCTGGAATTAAATTATTCGGATGTTTGGACTGCCCCCATTTACTCTGTTGACGGTTTTAAGAATTACGTTCTATTTGTTGACCACTTCACACATTATATCTGGCTTTACCCTCTTCGACTTAAATCCGATGTTATTCTAGTTTTTCAAAAATTCAAATCCCTCGTTGAAAACTTCTTTAATACACACATTAAAATTTTCTTTTCCGATAATGGTGGTGAATTTATTAAATTAAGGGATGTTTTATCCACCCACGGCGTTACTCACCTCACTTCGCTCCCACACACACCTCAACACAACGGCATGGCCGAACGCCGCCATCTCCACATTGTCGAAACTGCTCTCTCCCTCCTAAACCATGCATCCATTCCGTCCACCTACTGGTCCTATGCTGTTCTCACTACTGTATACCTCATCAACTGCATGCCCATCAAAACCCTTGACATGGACACCCCCTATCACAAACTCTTCCATCAACCTCCAAATTATAACAAACTGCGCATATTTGGCTGTCTTTGCTACCCTTGGTTAAAACCGTATAACCGGCACAAACTTGAACCTTCCTCTGTCTCTTGTGTCTTCCTTGGGTACTCCCTTACTCAAAGCGCCTATCACTGCCTGGATCTTTCCACTGGTCGGATGTATGTCTCTCGGGATGTTAAATTTGTTGAGGATGTCTTCCCCTTTGCCTCCCGTCCTAGCCTCCCCTCCCCTATCCCCCCAACCGAATGGTTTCCCACTCCTCCTCCTCCAACTCCTCCTCCTGTTCCCACCCCTTCGATCCCCACTTCTTCCACCCTTCCGATCATTCCTTCCCCTCCGATCACCCCTTCCCCTCCTTCCTCTCCTGAACTCCCCCTCATCCCCGGCCTCTTCCACTCCCGGACAACCTTCTTCCTCTGCATCCCCACCACCTCACATCTCTCACCCCATGGTATCTGTGCTCACAACAACATCTACAAACCTCGTACACTTATTAACCTTCATGCTAGCCTTGATTCGAAATACTCTAATACAGAACCAACCACTGTTAAACAAGCTCTGCAAAGCCCTCATTGTCGACAAGCTATGAATGAAGAATTTGATGCACTTGTTAAAAATTGCACGTGGGAATTAGTGCCTCATAATCCCTCTCTCAATGTAGTTGGTTGTAAATGGATCTTCAAGATCAAATGCAAACCTGATGGCTCCATTGACCGTTATCAAGCCCGTTTAGTTGCCAAGGGCTTCACCCAACGCCCTGGCATTGACTATTTTGATACTTTCAGCCCGGTTATAAAACCCACCACGATTCGCTTGGTTCTTAGCTTGGCCATGGCCTCTCAATGGTCGTTGCGCCAACTTGATGTTAATAACGCTTTTTTGCAGGCCTCTCTCACTGAAGATGTCTTTATGGCCAAACCTCCGGGCTTTGAATATTTGGATGCCCCTTCGCACATTTTCCAACTTCACAAGGCTATCTATGGCTTCAAGCAGGCACCTCGAGCTTGGTACCAGGAACTTAAGTCATTTATTCTCTCACTTGGGTTCTCGAACACCACTGCGGATTCCTCATTGTTTATTTTTTATTCGGGCTCAACCATCACTTTATTACTTGTCTATATGGATGACATAATCATTACGGGGAGTGACACAACTCATATTCAGCGTGTTATTGACTCCCTCGGCTACATGTTTCCTATAGGACTTAGGTCCACTGCCTTATTTCCTTGGCGTCGAGGTTCACCACAATTCACATAGTATTCTTCTCACTCAACACGATACACTCTTGATTTGTTGAACAAAACTAACATGCAGGATGCCAAAGCTGTTACCACCCCCTACCCGCGGATGCGACTGCCCTTATGCATGCACCGGCTGATCCCTATCCTGATGTTTCTCAGTATCGACAGATTTTGGGCAGCCTTCAGTACCTTCTCTTTACTCGCCCTGATTTATCATATGCAGTCAATAAACTGTCCCAGTATATGCATGCTCCTACGGTCAATCATTGGTCGTTAGTTAAAAGAATGCTACGGTACCTTGCGGGCACCACCACTGAGGGTCTTCAGCTATTCTCTGAGTCAACCCCACATTTACATGTGTTCTCTGATGTTGACTGGGGTGGAAATAAGGAGGATTACTCGTCTACTAGTGGCTTCCTTGTTTTTCTTGGCAGGAACTTGATCTCATGGAGCTCTAAAAAGCAGACATCCATTGCCCGCTCACCCACTGAGGCAGAATATCGGGTGGTGGCTGACACTACAGCTGAACTCAACTGGCTCACTTATCTACTTCGAGACCTTGGTTTCACCACAACACCGGTCCCGGTCATCTTTTGCGATAATGTGGGTGCTACGCAACTATCCGCCAATCCGGTCTTCCATTTCCGCATGAAGCATGTAGCTATTGACTATCACTTCATCCGTGATCAGGTTCAGAAGGGTTTATTTCGGGTTTCTCATGTCTCCAGTCCTGATCAACTAGCAGATGCCCTTACTAAATCATTGCCCCGGTCGTCCTTCTCAAGGTTCAAAACCAAGCTTGGACTTCACTCCGCCCGTCCAGCTTGAGGGGGCGTATTAGGCATTGTTTTGTGAATATTTTGTATTAATTATAATTACTCTAGGTTGATCTTCTTACATGATCATAGTGTACACAATATATGGTATTTATTGTAGAATCCCCTAGAATACTCATTGTACTTGCTATATATTGTAACCTCTTACAATTGTGAATAAAACAATCATTTCTATTTTCATATAAGGTTAACTGCTATTTAATGAGGTATTCTATAATATTCAGGGGCTTAATTATATGATCCTACTTCCAAATTATTCCTTTTAGATAGACGAGGACGACATGTGTTAAAGTTTTTGAGGATATTGAGCTTGGGGGAAGATATGGTTAATATTGTCTTTGAAGAAGAGTATAACATGACTCTTCCTACAATGGTGGAAAAGAATTTGGTTTGTCAATGGGATGTTATACCATTGCCAAATATAGATCAAGGCAATATTCCCGAACCTCTTATTAGGCACCTCAACATCCTTAAGACCCTATATAGGAGCAACATGAGTACAAAAGGTACCATGTGAGGAACCATTGGTGCCACAACTCAGGCACTCCACTATAGAGAGGAGATCAACAATTCATGATGATTGCATCGTAAATCTTGTTGATCATAAGGATCCGGGTATTATGGAGGACAATCTGGTCACCGTCCTCCAAGCCATGTAAAGCACTAACTCTCTTAAGTGAATTGAGGCTATACAATATGGTTGAAGTCCAAGAAGGACATTGACATTTGGGACCTTGTACCATTGCTAGACGGAGCGAAACCTCTTGTTGCATATGGATTTAAAAGACCAAGAAGATTTCAAATGGTAATATGGAAAGATATAAGGCTTGTCATGTTACTAAGGGCTTTGCTCAGAAATGCATTGATTATATGGAGACTTTCTATTTGGTTTCTTTGAAAGGCTCTTTCAGGATCATCATGGCTCTAATTGCTCATATGGATCTTGAGTTACATTAGATGGGTGAAAAGACAGAGTTTCTCAATAGGGACAATAATTAGAAATTTATATGGTGCAGCCATAAAACTTTGCATTAGGTGATGTAAAGATTATGGTTTGGAAACTAAGGAAATACATCTAGACTCACACATTCTTCTCATCATTGGTATTTCAGATTTCATCATATTATTGTCTCATTTGGTTTTTTGAGGCAAATTTGGTTGATGAATGTATGTATCATAATTTCAATGGGAGTAGGTTCATGTTTTGGTTTAATATGCCTATCTCATACTTCTTGTAGTAATGATATAAATTTGTGGTGTGAAACTAAATCCTTTCTCTTGTCCGGATCTGAGATGAAAGGTTTGGTGACACTTGTTTTGTATTTGGGATCCAAATACATCGGGTTCGAGATTATTCTCAAGGCATTATTGGATTATTGCAAAATTTCTATATCCATAAAGTTTGTAAAAGAGTTGGCATGGCGTATTGAAGACCACATGATACCCCGATGTTTAAGGGAGACAATTTTGTCTCAATCAGTGCCCTTATACTAATATAAAAGAGGAGGAAATACAGTATACTCCACGTGCTTCCTTTGTTTGGAGTCTAATGTATGTTTAGGTTTGTACGCATCCGGATAAAACGTACATTACTGTCATGTTGGGCAGATACTTAATGGGTCTTGGAAAGGATCATTTGGTCGCAACCAATAAGGTTAAAATGTAATAAGGTACTTATAGAAAAAAAAAATAAAGTATGCTCACATATAATGTGTCAGGTCAGGTAGAGATCATTCAGAATTCTGACTCATATATTGGTTGATGTAAGGTTACATTTAAATCCACATTAAGCTATGTATTCATTTTTGTCAATAAGAGCTATTCTCGGAAAAGTGCTAAGGTGACTCTTATAGCTTCGTCGACTTTGAAGACAAAATTTAGGGCATGTTTTGAAGCCATTAGTTATAGGATATGAGTGCGGAATTGCATTTGATGGCTGCAACTTTTGGAAAATTAAAGACCACTAAGGTATTTTGTGATTATGATTCCGTAGTGTTGTATCGCAATAACAAAAGGAGTTTGTCAATGTCTAAGAACATTGGCATAAGGTTTCTTGTTGTGAAATAGAAGTTCGAAATGGTTCAGTGTCTATTGAGCATTTAGGTACAGACTTCATGATGGCGGATCCGCTGACTATATCATTGACACCCAAGGTCTTTCACATCTTTGGTACGTGTGTTGTATTATTTTATGATAACAATGTTCAGTGGGAGTCTAATGCTCGTATGGTTTGTAATAGACAAATTTTCGTGAAATAAAGTTTTACATTTGAACTCATAAGGTTAAGGTTTTGTGATCCGTATAAGGAGGACCAGTTGAAAATAGACACGTTATGGTCACATTGCGTGTAATTTTCATGCTACACTTCCATACTTGATCCATGTCATTCAATGAGGTTGATGCATGTGACAATTGTTGGTTTAGTTACACTTATTGCGGCGAAAGCCGCTTTGATCCTGTGTTGACTTAGCTGATGGACGGGATTGTTGAAATGCTTGTGATGATAGCGGTTTTGGTTGAGCTCATACGGTAATAATATACTTTTTAAATATATGTGACCAAAGTGGGAGATTGGTTAATTTATATAATTATTAATTTAATTGTGGGTCTACATATATTTATTTACGGTATTCGCTATTATAGAATCCTAATAAAAGTGGTCATACAGTTCGGGTTGGATTCTAAGTATTTTGTTTGGTGTGGACCTAAAGTGTAGATAACTAAAGTGTAATTTCTGATTATTTTGATGGGCGATATTAGAAATTAAAACTATAAATAAGAGGACTATGGTCCCCATGACACGCGCTATTACCTCTTCAATCTACAGAAAGATCTAGGGTTTGGTGTGCTGTCTTAGAAAATCAATAGCTGCGACGGCTACAACACAGATCGATCTCTCTTCCTACAGTGGTGTGTAAGAATTTGGTTTCCCAATAGGATGTTATAACATTGCAAAATATAGATCAAGGCAATATTCCCGAATCTCTTATTAGGAACCTCAACATCCACAAAGACCCTATATAGGAGCATGAGCACAAAAGGTACCATGTGAGGAACCATTGGTGCCACAACTTAGGCACTCCACTATAGAGAGGAGATCAACAATTCATGATGATTACATCGTTTATGTCATTGATCATAAGGATCCGGGTATTATGGAGGACAATCTGGTCACCGTCCTCCAAGCCATGTAAAGCTCTAACCCTCTTAAGTGAATTGAGGCTATGAAATATGGTTGAAGTCCATGACGGACATTGACATTTGGGACCTTGTACCATTGCTAGATAGAGTGAAACCTCTTGGTTGCATATGGATTTAAAAGACCAAGAAGATTCCAAATGGTAATGTGGAAAGATATAAGGCTTGCCATGTTACTAAGGACTTTGCTCAGAAATGAATTGATTATATGGAGACTTTCTATTTGGTTTATTTGAAAGGCTCTTCCAGGACCATCATGGCTCTAATTGCTCATATGGATCTTGAGTTACATTAGATGGGTGCAAAGACAGAGTTTCTCAATAGGGACAATAATGAGAAATTTATATGGTGTAGCCATAAAACTTTGCATTAGGTGACGCAAAGAATATGGTTTGGAAACTAAGGAAATACATCTAGACTAACACATTCTTCTCATCGTTGGTATTTTAGATTTCATCATATTATTGTCTCATTTGGTTTTTTGAGGCAAATTCGGTTGATGAATGTATGTAACATAATTTCAATGGGAGTAGGTTCATGTTTTGGTTTAATATGCCGATCATATACTTCTTGTTAGTAATGATATAGATTTTAGGTGTTAAACTAAATCCTTTCTCTTGTCCGGATCTGAGATGAAAGGTTTGGTGACACTTCTTTTGTATTTGGGGTCTAGATACATCAGGTTCGAGATTATTCTCAGGGCATTCTTGGATTATCGCAAAAGTTCTATATCGATAAAGTTTGTGAAATAGTTGGCATGGAGGATTGCAAACCACATGATACCCTTATGTTTAAGGGAGACAATTTTGTCTCAATTAGTGCCCTTATACTAATATAAAGGTGGAGGAAATACAGTAGACTCCACGCTTTTCCTTTGTTTGGAGTCTAATGTATGTTTAGGTTTGTACGCATCCGGATAAAACGACATTACTGTCATGTTGGGCATATACTTAAGGGGTCTTGGAAAGGATCATTTGGTTGCAACCAATAAGGTTATAATGTAATAAGGTACTTATAGAAAACAATATAAAGTATGCTCACATTTAATGTGTCAGATCAGGTAGAGATCATTCAGTATTCTGACTCATTTATTGGTTGATGTAAGGTTACATTTAAATCCACATTAAGCTATGTCTTCATTTTTGTCAATAAGAGCTATTCTCAGAAAAGTGCAAAGCAGACACTTATAGCTTCGTCGACTTTGAAGACAAAATTTAGGGCATGTTTTGAAGCCATTAGTTATAGGATATGGGTGCAGAATTGCATTTGATGGCTGCAACTTTTGGAAAATGAAAGACTACTAAGGTATTATGTGATTTTGATTCCGTAGTGTTGTATCCCAATAACAACAGGAGTTTGTCAATGTCTAAGAACATTGGCATAAGGTTTCTTGTTGTGATATAGAAGTTCGAAATGGTTCAGTGTCTATTGGGAATTTAGGTACAGACTTCATGATGGCGGATCCGCTGACTAAATCATTGACACCCAAGTTTTTTCATACATCTTTGGTACGTGTGTTGTATTATTTTATGATAACAAGGTTCAGTGGGAGTCTGATGCTCGTATGGTTTGTAATAGACAAATTTTCGTGAAATAAAGTTTTACATTTGAACTCATAAGGTTATGGTTATATGATCCGTATAAGGAGGACTAGTTGAAAATAGACACGTTATGGTCACATTGCGTGTAATTTCCATGCTACACTTCCATACTTGATCAATGTCATTCAATGAGATTGATGCATGTTTCAATTGTTGGTTTAGCTACACTTATTGCGGCAAAAGCCGCTTTGATCCCGTGTTGACTTAGCTGATGGACGGGATTGTTGAAATACTTATGATGATAGCGGTTCTGGTTGAGCTAATATGATAATAATATAATTTTTAAATATATGTGACCCATTTGGGAGATTGTTGGTCTACATATATTTATTTACGGTATTCGCTATTATAGAATCCTAATAAAAGTGGTCATACAGTTCGGGTTGGATTCTAAGTATTTTGTTTGGTGTGGACCTAAAGTGTAATTTCTGATTATTTTGATGGGCGATATTAGAAATTACAACTATAAATAAGAGGATTATGGTCCCCAAGACACGCGTTATTACCTCTTCCTTCTACAGAAAGATCTAGGGTTTGGTGTGCTGTCTTGGAAGATCAATACCTGTGACGGTTACAACACATATCGATCTCTCTTCCTACAGTGGTGTGTAAGAATTTGGTTTCCCAATGGGATGTTATACCATTTCCAAATATAGATCCAGGCAATATTCCCGAACCTCTTATTGTTGGATAGGTGTCCTAAACCCAACCGGGTCGGACAGGATCCGACCGGGTCGGACCGGATCCGACCGGGTCGGACCGGATCCGACCGGGTCGGACCGGATCCGACCGGGTCAGGTCATTTACAGTGTATTTAGTTCATGTAATAACTTTATTATGATTAATAAAAGCACTTATGTTATTATATATTGTTTATCTTCATATTATTTGTTGTACATATATAGTAATGTACCTAGTGTCAAACTGTGATAGAGAAACCATGACAGTGATTATGGTTGATGAGATTTCTAATCACTTTAGTAATTTTGATACTTAAATGTCTCTGGTCTTAAGTACTGTCAAATGGAACATTATAGTATAATTAGACTAACACGTATTGGATGTCTTCTATCTTATAGAAGGTGGGGATAGATCTCGTCTATTAAAGTGAAGAGACACTTGGACTGTATGTGGACGTGTATTAGAGAATGCATACGTTAGACTGACCCACTTACATTAAGTGTCACACTATGTGGTGGTTGTGTAATTATCCTTTAGACCGGAGTCTTCATGGCATCACGATGTGGATTGTCATGCTTTTACACTATTGAGGTTTCCCTTAACCACAGGGCGATCATGCGGTAGTGATTGGGTATGATATTGAAGCATGCGGAGTATACATGTTTGGTCGTCTGGGAATTGCGTATCCTATGATTGGGATCGAATATCCGAAATGGCCTTCTTATAAGGAATGTTGTCACGAATTTTATCTAACAAAACAAACAAGTAATAAAATTTATAAATCCGGTATTCCCCAAGTGTAGGGATCGTAGTATAGCGATTAATACCGGGTCGATCTTACGGGGAATCGGAGGTTGTCAACTCTAGTTTTTATTCTAACTAATCTAAGGGTGTCACGATTACTAACCTAAACAACAAAATAAAACTAAACGAGGTAGAAAGTAAAAATAACACGAATGTAAAATCGACAGAAGAATAAATCTAAAGCCGTGGGAAGATACGGGTTAAGAACAATTTAAACTACAACTAAACCTAAGATGCAATAAGAAGATTTAACTAAACTAAACAACTCAAGTTTTAAGGGATGAAATTCAAATTATAATGAACAAACGAGCGATTGATCCACCTATCCTAACAAGTATCAACTCCTATCTCGATTATATTGTGTTTTCTAACCAAGTTGTGATTTCACCTTGTCTAAAACATGAACCCTAATTTCTTAGATAGTTCACCTATTAATCTATATCTTTCGATTTAAAGATTAACGACTTCTAACCAAATGTGTGAAATTTATTGATTTCTAACCTAGAGATCTAACCTATTAACTCTCGTTATATAGATTAAACATCTATTCCTTATCACGATGATCTACTGTTTATATGACTTTCATCAATATAAGACAATCAAACATGCACATCTTTCGATATAATTGCAATGAACAATATAAAACATGATAAAGGAAACAACTTTAGATAAATACTCACAATATAATCGAAGAAACGGAATCAAAACGTGTTGGATAGGCTTCACAATGCTCGTTTGATGAAGGCCTAGCCTCTAAACATCCTCTGGAAACTTGAAATTGCTGAATAAACTAACATAGAACTACCTAATTTAATCTAGAATTTACTTGCATAAAAACTGGAATAAAGGAGTAAAAACGCAGCCTAAAGCCGCCCCTAGGTTTAGGGTTTTGAGTATGGTGTATTGATCTCCCCTAGGGTTGAAAATAGCGCTGGTATTTATAGAAAATAAAGTCGGCTGTGCTGAGGCGGTGGAAGGACGCCCGTCTGTCTTGTTGGATGCTCGTCCGGGGTGCCTTGGACTTGCTTCAGACGCCCGTCCACTTCAGCGTCCAAACTCTCTGAATCAACTTCCCTCTCCTGGACGCGCGTTCACTATTCCGGACGCCCGTCCACCTGGACGGGACTTGGACGCCAGTTCAGCTGGATCAACAACTTGATTTCTTCATCTTTATCCTTTCCTTTCTATCCAAATTCATCATTATCTCTTTTATCATCAATGTAATTCGACTCTTATCTCTTTTTGATCATCATTTGAGCATCAAACATGTACCTATAACACATTAAAAACATCGCAAACTGTAATATCATCCAATAATCCTAAAATCATAATTAAAACACCAAAATTAACCTATTTTGCGAATAACTCGTTTAAAAATATCATTTGCTCAATAATTCGACTAAACACTCGTTTCTTATGCAAATTATACAAAGATGAGGGAAATTATCATAAAATATATCAATATAAATCGTATAAATTCACCCTCAACAATTGTCTAGCTCTCGAGAATCTTTGCAAAGTGGGAGTAAGTGTGTTATTCCGAAAGAGCATGATATCCAGATTATAAGATACGATCGTTAATGTATTGACACTCGAGATACGATCGTATGGATATTATTATAGCAATAAGATTGTAAGTTACACGGTAACTACTTCACATAAAAGGTAGTAGTCATTGCTTTTGACTCTTCCGATGATTGGGGGTCACGGTGTGTTGCTAGACGCTATCCCGTGATCGTTAGGCATGAAGGGCATTTTTTTAAATTACACTTTGTGTCTACGGCCAACATATTCGGAAGCCTATCGGGTCACACACATATGAACATTGAGTCAGATTAAAATGCGGTTATAGTTGATTTTAAGGAAAGTTTATCTCTAGACTATAAAGGTTATAGTCTATGTTGCACCGACACTCCAATATGGGTAACGTGCGCCGTATCCGACACGCGTCCGACACGACACGCGTCCGACACGGTGTCGGACACATGTCGGTTGATTTAAAATAATGTTAAATTAAATTTTAAAACCGACACGCCAGGGACACGTCCCCGACACGCCAGGGACACGTCAAGGACACGGAGCGACACGGAGGGACACGTCCCCGACACGGGGGGACACGTTCCCGACACGGCTATTTATATTTTTTTATATTTTTTTTGTATTTTTTGTATTTTTTTGTATTTTTTATATATTTTTTTGTATATATATATATATATATATATACTACGTGTCCCCGGCGTGTCGTGTCCTATATTTTTGAAAGTTGCCGTGTCGCCGTGTCCGTGTCGTGTCGTGCGCCGTGTCCGTGTCGGTGTCGGTGCAACATAGGTTATAGTGGTAAATTAATATGGTGATATTTGTTTATTATGAATAAATAAAATACAAAATATTAATTATATATAAATTATATTTATTAAAGAATATTCCGGAAGCCAATAGTTGGCAATATGGGGCGCCATCTTGGAGTGTATAAGATACACTTGAATTGTGTATTTTAATTAATAAGATTACATAATATTAATATTGGATATTAATTGATTTTGGAAAAATAGATTTATTGTAATAAGATAAATATAATCAATATAAGATATTGGCAATATTTAGATTTTATTTAATATGTGATAATATAATAAAATAGATAAATCAATCTAATTGATTTCCTTATTTTATTGGGAAAAAAGTTTTCTTCTCCTCCACACCAAGTAGGGGCGTCACTTTTGACTATAAATAAGAGGTGAGTGTCAAGCTCTTTTGTACATCACAATTGCAAGAGCTCATAGTTCTTATGTAAAATAGAGAGCATCATATAGAGAGTTTGGGAGAGAGAAAAAAGGCCGGTCTAGCAACCGAAGTTTTCCAATAGCAATCCAAGGAGGATTCCGGCAAGGGGATCGTGTGGATTAGTGATAGAGGCCGGACACGTGGACGGCTTGCGCACTGTACTACTCTCCGTTTACGGTCAAAGCGGCGATCTTATTGATCATTCAAGGTATAACCGTCAAACTACTTAACGTGTTTATTGCATAAAATGAAGAACGATCTAGAAAAGGAAATCAAATTTTAAACTCTGCTGCGTTAAACTAGTGATTTCCTAACACTTATTAGGCACCTCAACATCCTCAAGACCCTATATAGGAGCAGCATGAGCACAAAAGGTACCATGTGAGGAACCATTGGTGCCACAACTTAGGCACTCCACTATAGAGAGGAGATCAACAATTCAGGATGCTTACATCGTTTATCTCGTTGATCATAAGGATCCGGGTATTATGGAGGACAATCTGGTCACCGTCCTCCAAGCCATGTAAAGCTCTAACTCTCTTAAGTGAATTGAGGCTATGCAATTTGGTTGAAGTCCGTGAAGGACACCGACATTTGGGACCTTGTACCATTGCTAGATGGAGTGAAACCTCTTGGTTGCATATGGATTTAAAAGACAAAGAAGTTTACAAATGGTAATGTGGAAAGATATAAGGCTTGTCATGTTACTAAGGGCTTTGCTCAGAAATGCATTGATTATATGGAGACTTTCTATCTGGTTTCTTTGAAAGGCTATTTCAGGATCATCATGGCTCTAATTGCTCATATGGATCTTGAGTTACATTAGATGGGTGCAAAGACAGAGTTTCTCAATAGGGACAATAATGAGAAAGTTATATGGTGCCGCCATAAAACTTTGCATTAGGTGACGCAAAGAATATGGTTTGGAAACAATGGAAATGCATCTAGACCCACACATTCTTCTCATCGTTGGTATTTTAGATTTCGTCATATTATTGTCTCATTTGGTTTTTAGAGGCAAATTTGCTTGATGAATGTATGTACCATATTTCAATGGGAGTAGGTTCATGTTTTGGTTTAATATGCCGATCACATACTTCTTGTAAGTAATGATATAGATTTTAGGTGTGAAACTAAATCCTTTCTCTTGTCCGGATCTGAGATGAAAGGTTTGGTGACACTTGTTTTGTATTTGGGATCCAGATACATCGGGTTCGAGATTATTCTCAGGGCATTCTTGGATTATCGCAAAAGTTCTATATCGATAAAGTTTGTAAAAGAGTTGGCATGGCGGATTGCAAACCACATGATACCCCTATGTTTAAGGGAGACAATTTTGTCTCAATTAGTGCCCTTATACTAATATTAAGGAGGAGGAAATACAGTAGACTCCACGTGCTTCCTTTGTTTGGAGTCTAATGTATGTTTAGGTTTGTACGCATTCGGATAAAACGTACATTACTGTCATGTTGGGCAGATACTTAAGGGGTCTTGGAAAGGATCATTTGTTCGCAACCAATAAGGTTATAATGTAATAAGGTACTTATAGAAAAACAATATAAAGTATGCTCACATATAATGTGTCAGATCAGGTAGAGATCATTCAGTATTCTGACTCATGTATTGGTTGATGTAAGGTTACATTTAAATCCACATTAAGCTATGTCTTCATTTTTGTCAATAAGAGCTATTCTCGGAAAAGTGCTAAGCAGACACTTATAGCTTCGTCGACTTTGAAGACAAAATTTAGGGCTTGTTTTGAAGCCATTAGTTATAGGATATGGGTGCGGAATTTCATTTGATGGCTGCAACTTTTGGAAAATGAAAGACCACTAAGGTATTTTGTGATTATGATTCCGTAGTGTTGTATCCCAATAACAACAGGAGTTTGTCAATGTCTAAGAACATTGGCATAAGGTTTCTTGTTGTGAAATTAGAAGTTCGAAATGGTTCAGTGTCTATTGAACATTTAGGTACAGACTTCTTGATGGCGGATCCGCTGACTAAATCATTGACACTCAAGGTCTTTCATACATCTTTGGTACGTTGTTGTATTATTTTATGATAACAAGGTTCAGTGGGAGTCTGATGCTCGTACGGTTTGTAATACACAAATTTTCGTGAAATAAAGTTTTACATTTGAACTCATAAGGTTAAGGCTTTGTGATCCCTATAAGGAGGACCAGTTGAAAATAGACACGTTATGGTCAGATTGCATGTAATTTTCATGGTACACTTCCATACTTGATCCATGTCATTCAATGAGGTTGATGCATGTGACAATTGTTGGTTTAGTTGCACTTATTGCGGCGAAAGCTGCCTTTGATCCTATGTTGACTTAGCTGATGGACGGGATTGTTGAAATACTTGTGATGATAGCGGTTTTGGTTGAGCTCATACGGTAATAATATACTATTTAAATATATGTAACCCAAGTGGGAGATTGTTGGTTATTTTATATAATTATTAATTTAATTGTGGGTCTACATATATTTATTTATGGTATTCGCTGTTATAGAATCCTAATAAAAGTTGTCATACAATTCGGGTTGGATTCTAAGTATTTTTTTTGGTGTGGACCTAAAGTGTAGATACCTTAAGTGTAATTTCTGATTATTTTGATGGGTGATATCAAAAATTACAACTATAAATAAGAGGACTATGGTCCCCAAGACACGCGCTATTACCTCTTCCATCTATAGAAAGATCTAGGGTTTGGTGTGTTGTCTTGGAAGATCAATACCTGCGACGGCTACAACACTGATCGATCTCTCTTACGGATCCAGGTACGCTTACAGTTTAATTTCTGCATTAGTTTGATCGATTTAACATGAACGAGATCCTGGGATAGTTAGTGATTAATCACATAAAGTTCTAACAGTAGATCCTCTAGGCTCTAACATCATAATACAACATAAATTTTTAACATCATTGATCCTTTAACTGTACAAAATACAATCTACATTCTCAACATCATAAATCCTATTTTAGTAAAATGTTATGATCAACTACTCTCTGCATTTCAGAAGTCAGAACTGTTTCTTAAGAATTCCACATGTTATGAAGCACACAACTAATAAAATCTCTACAAAGTGAGCTTTAAGCTTGACAGATAACAATAAATTTCAAGCAATGTCAAATAGCGTTCTAATCTTTTTCGTAGACAAATAGAAGTGGAAGAAAATTCACAAGATTGCTTAAACATCTTGGAGGAGATGGTAATCAGACAGGAAAAAAGATACACCTGTACAAGTGAATTTGGATGAAAAAAATGCATGAGGAAGTGAGAATAAAGCATGTGCAAAACATCACTATGTTATCTTTTACCTTGGGTGAAAGAGAAAATTAGGTGAAGACATGGAAAAAAAAAGTGATATCAAACAGATTTACATGATAAGAGTTATATGTGTTGACGAGGCAAAATTTCGTCGGGTATAAATCTGGGCCGTATAATCTAGTGACAACTAGTTCGAGGTTGAACCCTAGAAAATGTGTGGAACGGGGGACGGTCATATGGTGGTTTAGACTGCACTTGAGATATTATTTCTCAAGTTGTCTAGGTATCTTGTAATTGTTCAGCAATCAAGTCTTCGTAGTTCTTTAGGGATTGTTTATATAGAAAGGATTATGCCCCATGCCTGAATGGGCCAGGTCCTAATAGGACACTGATTTCGTGTTCCCTAAGGAAAGGATAATTATGGTTCAATCCCCTTAATTTAAGAGATAATCACGTTATTAGAATACTAGATTTAAATGATAAAGATCAGAGCCTTAATGGCTTATGATTCTTTCCATAATTATCTTAATAAATGTGTATTTATCGTATACGCTCTAGCCGACCTGCGGCGAGCAGCCGAGGTCAAGATGACCGAACTACGCAGGTCGCCCTCTGCCTTGTCCTGACCGACCTGTGGTGGACTGAGGACCAACCTGATCAGCTTCCCTCTTGGGGGAGGAGATCGGCCCTAGGCTTATACTGGGGCTCATGGCCCTTAGATATATAATTCTAAGTCATTATTCGAGCGTTTTGCCCATGACACGTGGAGTGGTGAAATTTGACCTCATCATAAGCCCCCCAGATCTAGCTGAGCTCTTGAGGTTAGGTCAGATCTGTTTCGGGTGATGCTCGGTTTAGTTATCTAGACTTGAAGATATTTTGCTCTCATCTAGCTAGCTGGCGGACTTACGTTATAACGTTGTTTGAAGTGGGACGGTTTCCACGGTGTGTTCGGGGTAGATAGGATGAGGTACTTCCCTCAACTCCCCGCTAAACGCCATAGCTTTGCATACCAACCGTCGGAGGGCAATTGTGCAATTTACAAGGAACAGCTTGAAGCCGGACTTAGATTTCCTCTTGGTCCGTCTTACTTGGCTATGCCACGCTATTATAAGCCAGAACTGCCCAGATAGCCCCTAATGGGGTTAGGCCATCATAGGATTTTCCATCTGGTGCAGTTTGCTCAAGATGAAGTTCTCCGTGAACTTGTTCAGGTCTTTCTATCAACATAAAGGAGTGGAGTCACCTAGGTAGTATTACTTTCCACGCCGATCCGGCTCACGAAAGAGCATTCCGACCCTATCTAAGGGGAAGTCCCCTCACACGAAATGGAAGGAGAGGTTTTTCTTTGTTCATCACGATGGACGATCTAGGCTGGGTCAAAGGAACTCTGAGGAGATCCCCAAAGATGTCTTCCCCACGTCTGTGAGTGAGGGCTTTTGATGACGTAGATCAAGTGATAATAAAATACTTGACCACCATAAACCAATACTAGCAAGAGGACTAGGTCCATAGTAGTATAGCTATAGCGAATCAAGGTCGATCCCACGGGGAACCAATTGTGGGTCATTTATATACAAACAATTAATTATTCATATCAAGGACACAAAGCGGTCTATGACCAACAAAAGACAAGAAAGGTAAAGGACACGACACAAACAACGTAATTAACCTCCCCAATTATTATGTTATCGTTTGGATCTAGAGATTCTATATAATTAAGATAGACTCGACAACTATTAATCCAATTCGTATTTCTTTTATATTGGCTACGGGAGTCATCCCCTAAACTAGATCTAGCTCTGGGTAGGCCATCTAGATCACTATGCTACATTACGTGACTTCACTTTTTCGGCCTCCATCTCATATAACTTGCACGCTTACAAAACTAGGGATGCCGATATTAACCGTATTCCTCACCTGGCAACATTCATGTGATTAGGCGTACTTCCTAAGCGATCGCATCAGTCTCCGTCCCATTAACACTAACTTTTTAGGTATCATGTTAATCTACGATTTACGTATAACTAGGTGTCGACAATTCCCAAATACAGAACATATTTAGATCTCGCTGAAAGTCCCGGAAGATCAATTCATGAGCCGACCTAGGAGCCCTATATTGGTATTTCCTAATCATACGCTAATTAAAACAGACGAGCAACGTAGCCGTAGCCATACTTACTAAGATAAGAAATTCTAGGTGGACAATCACACCATAAAGACGTGGCTAGATTGACACGGCGAAAACCTAAATCTTAGCGTTTCTACATACGTAACGGATAAAATAGAGATTCATAAAGCAATTATATAGATCTACTAAAAACACTGTTGTCGATCATACCAAAGTCATCTATAGGTCACCGGATAACAGATCTGGGCGTGTGGATCCTTACAGACAAGGAATCCTCACTGCCTCATATCGTATCCTTAGATCTACATCGTTTGGGGATGAACGAACAACCTCAAACGATAAACAATAATTGGGGACTTAATTACAAAGAACTAAGAACAAATAAATACAAGAACTTACATTATTGCAGAACTTGCATAAAAACTGCTCTGAAAAAAACTGAGGATTTTATTATAATTCAAGAGAAGTGTCTAAGGTGTGTTAGGTGTGTATTGCATGCCTCTATTTATAGGGGTTCAAGCTAATTAAGAGATATACTTCAAAATATCAAAACAAATAGAGATAACTCCCGGCCGATCTCAGAAAATAAAATGCGCCCCCCTTTATGCGTGTGAAAGGGCCGCCGCATGTGAGCTCTCAAGTTTCGGATTGGCTTGCCGGCTCTTGTCATGTCTTACTCCTCTTTTCATGCTTATCCGATCTTTATCTTTAATGCATCCGGATTTACTTGGATTTATCTTGTAATTTAATTTGTCCATTTGCAATTATCCTCCAAAATTATCTCAATCTACAAAATAAATATTTATCCCAAAATAAATCATATTTAAATAATAAAAACGGATAAATACCAAATTATATATTTTAAATTACGCAATAGAAGATAATCATTATAAGCATGTAATTTAATATAAAATAAATATTATTAGGCTCGATTTAAGGATAATGTTGATGACTTTTACGGGTATAATTTGACCGTCATCAACTACCCCCCACTTAAACTTTGATCGTCCCGAACAAAGCATCAATAAGTCATTCCCCAAGACAACATTTCCCGTGGTCAAATCATACTTATACAAGAAACTCGAGTCAACTCATACCATTCATGCTCATAAGGTATCCATTATTCACTACTCGTCATGAATCGAAGTGATGTGTGCATGTGCATTTAATTTTATATATTCGTGGAAATGTTAGAGTTTTATGCTAACTTCGCAGTCTTAACCTACCAACATCAGCATTCCCACTTCTTAAGCCTCGCAATGGTTAAAGACATGGTGCAATAAGCAAGAGCGTCATCCATACGGTTTTTGGACTTGGAGACCGAGAAAATACTCAAAGCCTCTTAAAAATTGAATTTTTTCTCATATTTTCAAGCATTAACACATCTCAAGAAAGAAACTTGCTTTAAAAGTATATTATGCATTGCAAGAATCCCCTTTCACGGATCGGTTAATAGCATTGAATATTACCACAAGCGCGAAGCTACTTTGGTAATGTTACTACAAGCCCAGTGTTTAACATTTTGTTAAAACACAGATAAATCTCAAGCTTATTACTCCGCTTTAATGGCTAGAAGATAAAAATACATCAGTTGATAAATATCGACACTAAGTTCACATAACCAATCATCTACGCAATGTACACATAATTTTTTCAGTTATTCTAATTTGTGCGGTAAAAGTCGATTCAAAGATTGAGTAATCGAATAATAAATAACTACTTGCAACAATCGGCATGAATATCCTTAAATTTCCATTCACATAAGTATAAAATGATCACGTACTCATGCAACTTGGTTCCTTTCTTATCAATTCTTAGCTAGGAACTCACAATTCTAAGGGTACGAGATAAATAATATGGCATTTATTCAATTTTTTCAATTTTTCACCGTTTCATTCAATTTTCAATTATAACATATCATAGCTAAGTCTCCTACCCCTCACTTAAACATGGCATTGTCCCCAATGACAAATAAAAATGAGAATTTAAGAAAAAGATTTAGCTCTGGAAACGGCTCTTAAGTAGATGCAGAACATCGGAGTAATCCAAGCACGTCGTGGAGAAGCAAGTGAAAACCTGTTTAAGAAAACCAAATAGAAACTCCACGAAACCGTTAATAACATGTCAATGGAAGTTATAAAATAATGTGGCAGTAATTAGATATAAAATATCCAAAAACAAATTAAGCCACTTTATTCCATACAACATATGTCAAGGAAAACCAAAGAGTTAAAATGAATCGTCCAGACACGAATTCGAAAAAGAAAAGATATATATAGACGCAAAAAGAAAAATATTAAATAGAAAGAAAGATAAACAATCAACTAAAGATGGTAGTCTTCCTCTATAATCTCCACCGCCGAAATATTCTTAAAACCGGCTGGAGAAGATAAAGATCCAAAAGCATTACCCTATGTGGGAGAACACGAGGTTGACTGGATCAACCATGTATTCAATCCAGTGTAAAAGAGACACTTGGTAAGGTATAACAGATTGAATGTGACCTATCGGCTAAAGATAAAATCAGATACTTAGCGCAGAAACTTCTCGCTTGGATTGGATATCAACAACCTAGGGAGATGTAGCTTCTCCTCGAAATTACTAATAACTCAATGTATCACGTAAAAGTCTTAACCGTCATCAACAAGGTCGGATCGGTGTGATAGCTTATAACAAAACTCATCATCTATATATGCCGGAAGGGTCAGAAAAATTGTGAAATTTAAAACTTCCGGTAGAAAGATAAGTTATATTTCAATCGAACCAAAACTTATAAAATCTAGCTAGGGTTAGAGCTACACGTACCCCAGCTAGGATCATGAAAACCAAAAAGATAATCATTAAAACTTAGCAATGTTCAAATTCCGCAACGGAAGGTGAGATGATGGCTTTAGAAAAAGATATACATAAGGATGGTAAGAAAAGATAAAGGGTGGGTATTGGTTAAGGGATTGGGTTAGGGTGGGAGAGTGAAATAGATGGAAAGAAAGAGAGGGTATGAAAGAATGGTTAGAAATATGAATTTCGAGGCAGATTGGTGAGAGGAAAGGATAAGGATAGCTGCAGAACGAAGTGCACACAACTTTGGATTTTCACTCGGATCGCCATTCTAAAAAGTTTTGGAAGTTGACCAAAAAGCGTTCTTGTTTGCACCAATCATTCTCAGTTACATTTTCAGTAATTCTCAAGCTCTCTTAATGCTTCCATCTTAAGGTTGATTGCTAAATTTCCTTTTCTTTAGCAATTTCTCGACTCTCCTAAGAAACTCTATTTCACGTGGCCTATATTGAGTAAAAAAGTTTTGCACATCCTTAGCCTAATGGCCATCGGAATACGGCAAAATAAAAAACCTCAACATATGTCACGTTACTCTTATTTGACTCAAAGAAAACAAAACCTAAACTCCTGAAAAGAAATCCTAAGGGTTTTAAAGAAGTAGTTCTGAGTTTAAAGTCCTCAGCTCGACTTTCCAAAAATTATCCTTGTCAGTTATCCTTCTTGGATCGCTAGATGTTGACCCCTTGAGCACTATATGAGGTGGGCTCGTCGCTTTTGCGGATTAATACCCTTCCCTTTGTTGTGAGACCTAGGAAACGACATTTATCCATACCATTTATACAAAGCTCTTACCTCTGCTCTCGTTTTAGGAATTAGTGAATTCTAGGCAGATTTAGTCCTAGGGACCCATTTTAATCACATCCTCTATAATGCTGCTTCATTATGCTCTCTCAAAACTCAACGTCTTCTTTAGATTGAGAATTCTTAAAAACTACACAAATTGTTGCTCCCATGGCCAGTAGAAGCAATCTCATGCATAGGACAATGAGATTTTAACAGAACTACGAGGAACTCTTTATTCACTGCTTCCATTCAACAACTACATGTTTCCCTACACCCTCTAGATGAGACAGATTTGGGGCAGAACCTTCGGCACTAATTAATCTTACAAACCAACTCCGGGCTAAGATTCATACTCAAGTTCATATATAGGCTAACTTATGTTCAAAAAACCAAAAGATAGTAAAACATAAGCAAAAAAGGTAATACATTGCCTTCAACATTGTACCACGAATAATTCGAACCTTTTAATATTTATTTTCTCGAAGCCATCTTGGTGCTTTAAAGGTGTTTCTTCCATCACTTTTTCCCATCGAAGATTCGTAGCTCCACATGTTGCTGGGTTATTTTCTCAGCGCCCACAATTACTTACTCAGTTTATTGCTTCCCTGGTTTCTGCAAACAGAAGAAAAACAAAAACAAAATGGACCATAGACTGATTTTAACATGGCTTCCCATGCTGCTATCAGACCTACGGATTAAACATACGGAGATAAACAGACACGCGAAGTCCCGAAAACGAGAACTGGACTCATTTGGCAAATGAGAGCGATCTCACTAGAGCAAAACCAAATTGCTCCAGATTCTAGAATTTTTACACAGAGCAGACAACCAGAGGGACTCAAAAACGTAAAAACGGACTCTAAAACAGAAAACTTGACATGAATAAAAAAATTATTTATATATAAAATTGACCGTTGGCTCCCCGGCAACGGCGCCAAAAACTTGATGACATAGATCAAGTGATAACAAAATACTTGACCACCATAAACCAATACTAGCAAGAGGACTAGGTCCATCGTAGTATAGCTATAGCGAATCAAGTTCGATCCCACAAGGAACCAATTGTGGGTCATTTATATACAAACAATTAATTATTCATATCAAGGACACAAAGCGGTCTATGACCAACAAAAGACAAGAAAGGTAAAGGACACGACACAAACAACGTAATTAACCTCCCCAATTATTATGTTATCGTTTGGATCTAGAGTTTCTATATAATTAAGCTAGACTCGACAACTATTAATCCAATTCGTATTTCTTTTACATTGGCTACGGGAGTCATCCCCTAAACTAGATCTAGCTCCGGGTAGGCCATCTAGATCACTATGCTACATTACGTGACTTCGCTTTTTCGGCCTCCATGTCATATAACTTGCATGCTTACAAAACTAGGGATGCCGATATTAACCGTATTCCTCACCTAGGCAACATTCCCGTGATTAGGCGTAATTCCTAAGCGATCGCATCAGTCTCCGTCCCATTAACACTAACTTTTTAGGTATTATGTTAATCTACGATTTATGTATAACTAGGTGTCGACAATTCGCAAATACAGAACAGATCTAGATCTCGTTGAAAGTCCCGGAAGATCAATTCATGAGCCGACCTAGGAGCCCTATATTGGTATTTTCTAATCATATGCTAATTAAAACAGACGAGCAACGTAGCCGTAGCCATACCTGCTAAGATAAGAAATTCTAGGTGGACAATCACACCATAAAGACGTGGCTAAATTGACGCGGCGAAAACCTAAATCTTAGCGTTTCTACATACGTAACGGATAAAATAGAGATTCATAAAGAAAATTATATAGATCTACTAAAAACACGGTTGTCGATCATACCAAAGTCATCTATAGGTCACCGGATAACAGATCTGGGCGTGTGGATCCTTATAGACAAGGAATCCCCACTGCCTCATATCGTATCCTTAGATCTACATCGTTCGGTGAAGAACGAACAACCTCAAACGATAAACAATAATTGGGGACTTAATTACAAAGAACTAAGAACAAATAAATACAAGAACTTACATTATTGCAGAACTTGCATAAAAACTGCTCTGAGAAAAACTGAGGATTTTATTATAATTCAAGAGAAGTGTCTAAGGTGTGTTAGGTGTGTATTGCATGCCTCTATTTATAGGGGTTCAAGCTAATTAAGAGATATACTTCAAAATATTAAAACAAATAGAGATAACTCCCGGCCGATCTCAGAAAATAAAATGCGCCCCCCTTTATGTGTGTGGAAGGGCCGCCGCATGTGAGCTCTCAAGTTTCAGATTGGCTTGCCGGCTCTTGTCATGCCTTACTCCTATTTTCATGTTTATCCGATCTTTATCATTAATGCATCCGGATTTACTTAGATTTATCTTGTAATTTAATTTGTCCATTTGCAATTATCCTCCAAAATTATCTCAATCTACAAAATAAATATTTATCCCAAAATAAATCACATTTAAATAATAAAAACGGATAAATACCAAATTATATATTTTAAATTACACAATAGAAGATAATCATTATAAGCATGTAATTTAATATCAAATAAATATTATTAGGCTCGATTTAAGGATAATGTTGATGACTTTTACGGGTATAATATTACCGTCATCAGCTTTATATAGGGCATCAGGGAATCGGTGATTACCTTAGACGTCAATTTTGCTCGGTGAGTGTTATGAAATATACGCGGGAACACAACAGAATTTAAAATTTATTTCCTATTAACAAGGATCGACTTCGTTTAAGCAACAAACAAATAAGTAGTAAATGAGAAAGTTACCTTGGATGATCTAGAAGATTGAAGCTTTATCGTTTACAAAGGAGTAGTGGTGCACGGAGCCGCACAAGCGTTCGACCTCTACCGCTAGTCCACACGAACAACCCGCCGGAATCAACCATTGGATTTCTACTAGAAAAATCATGTTGCTAGACCGGCCTTTTCTCTCTCTAAGAAGTTCTCAGTCTATTTTGTAAATTAGAACACTTATAATTGTGCTGATACAAAAGTGCTAGCCAACCCCTCTTATATAGAGGATGGTGCGCCCCTTGGAAATCCCAATCTGATTGGGAGATGCTTCCTAGCAGATTGCGAGAAAGAAAACATTTTACTAGTAGAATAAGGAAAATATTTTTGATTGATTTATCTCATTTAATTTAATATCTCATATTAAATATTTCCAAGATATTGTCAATATCTAATATTTATTATCTTTATCATATTACCATAAATCAATTTATGAAAATCTATTAATATCTAATATTAATATATTATAATACTATTAATTAATTTGCAAAATCCATTTGTATCATATACACATATATCTGTGCCCCATATAGCCAAAAAAGTGGCTTCCGGAATATTCTTAATTAATATAATACTATGATTAATTAATTCGCAAAATACATGTATATCGTATATACATATATATTTCGACATATACATCAAATATGTATATTTAATTAATCAACATAATTAATATCTTGTATTTAATTTATTCATAATTAATAAATACCTCCAAATTAATTTTAATCACTATAACACTTTATTGTCGAGATAAAAATTTTCTTATTTGGTTATCACCATAACCGTATTTTAATCCGGCTAGAAGTCCTTATGTGTGTGACCCGATAGGCTTCTGAATATATTGGTCGTAGGCACAAAGTACAAATTACGAAAATGCCCTTCATACCTAACGATCACAGAATAGCGTCTAGCAACACACCGTGACCCCCAATCATCGGAAGAGTCAAATGCAATGACCACTACCTTTCATGTGAAACGGTTACCGTGTAAATAAGATCCTATCACTGTTACAATATCCATACGGTCGTACGTCGAGTGTCAAACATCAACGACCATAGCTTATAATCTAGATATCCTACTCTCTCGAAGTAACATATTACTTCTACTTTGCAAAGACTTAGGAGAATAAGACATTCCTTATAAGAAGGCTCTTTCGGATATTTACTCCTAATCATAGGATACACGATTTCCGGACGAGCGGCATGAATCCTACGCATGTTTTAGTATCACACCCAATCACTACCGCATGATCGCCCCATGGCTAGGGGAAACCTCAATAGTGTCAAAGTATGACAATCCACACCGTGATGTCACGAAGACTCCGGTCTTAGGATCATTACACAACCGCCACATAGTGTGACACTTAATAAAGTAAGTGGGTCAGTCAAACGTACGCATTCTCTAATACACGTTCACGTACAGTCCAAATGTCCCTACACTTTGATAGACGAGATCTATCCCTATCTTCAAAAGATAGAAGACATCTAATACGTGCTAGTCTAATCGTACTATTAATGTCCTATTTAATAGCACATACGACTATAGATATTTAAGTATCAAACCTTTTAATGTGAGTCGAGATCTTATCAACCATAATCACTATTATGATTTCTCTTTCACTGTTTGACACTAGGGATGTTATCATATATACAATCACAAATTGGTTCATATATATAAACAGAATATATAATAACAGAAAGCCATTTATCATATGTATAAACATAAAGAAATAGTAGAAATGATCCGACCCGGTCGGATCCGGTCCAACCCGGTTGGGTTTAGGACAATATTTCAACAATTATGATGCATGGCCTAATCCTTATGTGGCCTTTGGTGATGAAGAGAGGGAAACTCGTAGGGTTTCCTTTGTTTTTACTTCATAATTTCTTTTTTCTTTTAGTACTAGTCATTGTTTTTGACTTATTGTGGCCTTGTTTGCTTATTTGCAGTGGCCGATTTTGCTGGTCTGATGGCCGGCGCTGAGGACGACAAGCCTGAGATAAGTCAGCCTGAGCAAAGCATAGAGGCTAAGAGGACAGCGAGTGTGGAGCCTCCTCTGGTCCAATCTACGGGGGAAAACTTGGATGCTACTGCATCTGCTACATCCGCTTCCTACTCTGTCCCAAAAGACGTGGATCTGACTTATCTGGATCAGTCTGATTCAGGAAAAGGAGAAGAAGAAGGCCTCCAACTTCATAAGAGAGGCTGAGGTAAGGCTTCTGCAAACACCAAAGAGGGTAGGCCTAAAAAGAAGGTCATGTCTGGATCTTTCCCTGAGGGAACTCTGGATCACGAGGGTCCAGAGGGTGCTGCTACTGAATCGCAGCAGATTCTATGAGATGACCAACATGAAATTGGCTGAAGATGGGCTTTCCTATGTTCGTTCTTCACACTATCTTTTGATAGCGTTTCTTACTTTTGTTGTTCTACTCTGCCGGGTACCTTGATTGGCCAGGAAGTTTTCCTGAAGTTAGGCAAGTCTTCAACTACCATTGAAGGCTTAGAGAAGAAGGTTTCTGAGCTGGGGCAGACCAGGGGAGATTGAAGGGCTCCGTTGAGTCCAAGGTTGATGAGACTAAGGATCTCTAAAAGCAACTCTAGGCTCTGGAGGTTGAGCTTAAGTCCTCAGTGAGCAAGCATGCTGAGGAGGAAGGGATGGAGCAGGCCATGGCCAAGCTCCAAACTGAGAATGATTAACTGGAAGCTGTTGTTCTAGCTCAGACCGCTCAGGCCATTCAGCAGTATAAGGCTTCAAAGGAGTCCGCTACGGCTTTGAAGTTGTTGCTAACTCTAGTTTTGAACCACGGTTATATTTTAGGCGTGGATGAGGCAAAGGGTCAGGTCGCCGACTTTGTCATGGAAAACCTTCCTAACAAGGCTATTTATAAGCCTGGGATGAGTGTGGTCCATGAGACTCGGGTGAAGGACTTCAAGGCGGGGATAGACATTGTGTCTAAGTATTCTCGCCCTCATGCAGCCGAAACAGACTGAAGCCCCAAATGCTTAGATCAGTATGCTTATGGAGTTGTACTTACATTTTTTGTTTTGGAATTTCATTTCAAATACATAGTAATCCTACAACTTGATAATGGAAGCATATTTTGTTAAGTTTTAAGCCTTAACTTTATTTCGAGCACTTCCTTCAAGTGCTTGCTTTAACCCACACTTTCTTTAAGTGCTTCGTCAGTATGCCATGCATTAACTTGTAGTTTTGGATGACATACTTGTTAATTTTGTTCCTGTTAGGAAATAAACTAGTTTAACACAGCGGAATTTAAAATTTGATTTCCGATCCCAAGATCGACTTCGTTTAAAACAATAAACACGTTAAGTAGTTGATGGTGATTACCTCAGTTGATCTATAAAATCGACGCTTTGTCCGTCAATTAAGAGTAGCAGTGCGCGCGAGCCGTCCACATGTCCAGCCTAAATCGATATCCACATGAGCACCTCACCGGAATCCTCCTTGGATAGATACTAGAAAAATCCGGTTGCTAGACCGGCCTTTTCTCTCTCTCTAAGAAGCTCTCAGTTTATTTGGTAAATTAGAACTCTTCTAATTGTGATATACAAAAGAGCTAGCTAACCCCTTGCTTATATAGGGGAGCGATGCACCCCATATGTCTCAAACTGATTGGGAGAAGCTTCCTAGTAGATTAATGAGAAAGAAAATATTTTACTAGTAAAATAAAGAAAAAATAAATATTCTAGATTTATCTCATTTAATTTAATATCTCGTATTAAATAAATCCAAGATATTGTCAATGTAATATTGACTATCTTTATCATATTACCATAAATCTATTTTTTTCATAAATCTATTAATATCCAATATTAATATATAATAATATCATTAATTAAATAGCATAATCCAAGTGTATCTTATACACCAAAAAGTGGTGCCCCATATGCCAATAAATAGGTATCCGGAATATTCTTTAATTAATCAATATCATTAATATCTTGTATTTAATTTATTCATAATAAATAAATACACCCATATTAATTTAATCACTATAACATTTTATAGTCCTGATAAACTTTCCTTATTTGGTTATTATCACTATAACCGCATTTTAATCCGGCTAGATGTTCTTATGCGTGAGATCCGATAGGCTTCCGCATATGTTAGCCGTAGACATAAAGTGCAAATTACTAAAATGCCCTTCATACCCAACGATCACGGAATAGCGTCTAGAAACACACCGTGACCCCCAGAGTCAAAAGCAATGACTACTACCTTTCATGTGAAACAGTTATCGTGTAAATAGAATCCTATAGCTGTAATAACATCCATACAATCGTATCTCGAGTGTGAGTACATTAACGATCGTATCTTATAATCTGGATATCATGCTCTTTCAAAATAACTCAATTACTCCCACTTTGAAAAGATTCACGAGAGCTAGACATTCCTTATAAGAAGGCCATTTCGGATATTTACTCATAATCATAGTGTTTACAACTAATTTTGTGGTTTATATCGAGTTATTCCGTAACAATATCTTCCGTGTTTTAGTGATTTTTATAGAAAATCACTTGCTAAAAGGATAAATTGGAAGAATGGGTTTAGAATTTATTAAAGTGTGAAAATCGAGCTATTTATGTGGTTTTTATCTATTTATGTACGATTTTACACTTTGCTCGTTTCTATCGCCTTGTTAGGATGCTTGCATGTTGTGAAAGGAGCTAGAACGGTGTTTGATTGAAGATTAAAGGAAGGAGAAAGATGCAAGTTTGAGATTGGCATGAAGGTTTACATGGCTGAACTGGCGTCCATTGCATCCGTCCAGTGGACGGGCGTTTAAAGCACCAGACGGGCGTCCAGAAGGCTTATTCGATTCAAAGAAGAAAGGTCTCAGGTGGACGAGCGTCCACAATTCCAGACTGGCGTCCAGGAGGAGATTTTTGATTCAGAGTTTGATGATTTTTAGCGAACGAGCGTCCATTTTTGCATAGGACGGACGTCCAAGGCCGACTTAACCCTAGCCGACCTAAAATCCTATAAATAGCAGCGTGTATTAAACCCTAGGAGGCATCATACGCATTATTCACTCATAAAAACCCTAGCAGTCGCATACTCAAGAGCAAGCAAGAATATGAACTCTTCCATCCCACCAACATGATTGTTGGCTAAGCAATTCGCGGTGGGACAACGGAGGAAACCAATCAACAACCACACCAACTAGAGGATTTTTAGCTATATCTTAGTGAGTTAAATTTATGATTTTTCATCAATTGGATATTGTTATATTGTTTATGTTTTATTTGAATCGAGAGATCGATGAAACTATCTTTTTGATTGAATTTGTATGAGAATATTGTTCAAGCTTTGATCTTTTCAATTGATGCAATTAGTTATAATTCAAGAGATTGTTTATGATTAGTTGAGTAGGATATTGGAGACAATATCATGATCTTGTTATGCATGCTAGTTTAGTTTTGCTTGAGAAAGAAAACGAAACCCTAGAAATTGATTAAAGAGATTTAATCGAATTCGTGATTTGATCATTACTAAAAATCATATCTTTAGCGCGCAATCTAGTTGGGGTTAATTGATTGATTGGTGGATTCCCGTTGGCTTGCCGTTCCTCTTAATTATTTGATAAACCAAATTCGTTCGTATCAATTGCTACGTTTAGTTATTTTGAAAACCCTAGCTTTTACCTGCTGTTTCTGCATATTTTCTGTTTTAGATCATACTCGGACGCCCGTCCACATAAGTGAACGCCCGTCCAGAGTCGAATTTTCCTGTTTCCTGTTTTAGTTAGTTTTACTCATCGTTTTTATATTGTAGTTAGTATAGACCTTAGTTTAGGTAATAAATTGTGACATAATCGATATAATAATTGCACCTTAATCCGATAAACATTTGACTCCCTTAGGACGACCCGGTAACACCTTTACAACGATCCTTGCACTTGGGGTGTTCCGGTAATTATAAATTTAAAACGAGTTTTTACCGAACAAGTTGTTGGCGCCGTTGCCGGGGAGTCGGTAACGGTTGTCGGACTCTTAGAGGTGCTAATCTATAGGTTACGTTTATTTTATTTTATCATAGTTTGTCTTTTGTTTTTTTTTTCTTTTTCATATTTGATTTTTATTTTTCATAGTTTAAATTTGCCTTAGATTTTAGCAGCCTTTATAAACAAAATTTAAGAAATCATGCGAGCGGGCGTCCAAACTCGACGCCCGTCGCTTCGATTTGTCTTACGGGCGCCATGATTCGATAACTCCGAACGAGCGTCCCACTTCCGAATTTCCCACGAACCAGCGTTCACTCATCATCGACGCCACGATTCCACTTTTCAATTGTCACTTCTTTTCTCTTCTTTCTTTCTAAACCTCTAAACTCTCTTATTTCCTCCACTTTCGTTCTCATCAACCTTAAGGTTGATTTGTTCCTATTCCGTTCTTCTGGTTTATGCAAACCAGGAGTAAGAAGGGACCTCTCCTCTTTAATCCCGAACCTGAGCGATCTATTCTCAGGAGAAAGCTCTTCCCTAATCCAGACATCATGGCTAATGAAGTTCCAAATCCAGATCCTCAAGCCCAAATGAATCGATCCTTCAACAGATGCAGAGCAATACAAACAACAACGAATCAACAAGCCGGGATAAATAATCGGTTTCAACAATTCCGTCAAAACCAATTTAAACCGATTAAATCAAGACCCTTATGCTCCTATCTTGACCAAGACTTTCGGAAGGGGCATAGACCTATTCGCCCCTCCGCATACATGGGGCAAGCGAACTTCGATCCAAAAATGGAGTGGTAGGACTGGTCTAGAATAGTTCTTTTCATGGCACTTTCTTGACTGAAGATCCTCATGACTTCTTGTCCACCTTCGTTCAAATGCGTGAAGCGTGCCATTATCCTGGTGTTGATTCCGAGATTGTCAAGTTAAAACTCTTCCCGTTTGCTCTAAAGGGTGAAGCAAACCGTTGGTTCAAATCTTTAGCCCATCATTCTCTCCGTTACACGGAATGATGCCAAAAGAGCCTTTTCTCTCAAGTTTGTCTCACTGGGGACAATCATGGACATGAAAAGGAGATAGCCACATTTGAACAACTTGATGGTGAGAGTGTGGGGAAAGCATGGGAGAGACTAAATCATTTGATGAGGAAGTGCCCCAACCATGGATACAAAGAGACATGAGCTACTAGAGTTATTCTATAGAGGTGTCTCTCAACCAAATAGAGATTTCCTTGATTCAACGGCTCATGGATCATTCCTAGGGGGAGGTGATGACGCTGCTTATAGGGTAGCTAAAACTATAGCCAAGAATAACATGTGGTCAAGTCCTAGGAAGACCAATGTTAGTGGGAATAAGAAGGAATCTGCAGCGAGCAATTCTGAGACTAAGGTGTTAGTTGCTCAAATGGAGGTAATTAGCAAGCAGCTAGCCGATTTACAAATGCAGCAGCAACAAGGGCAGCCAGATTTGAATTACCTGGGAATACAGGCGGGAAATGAGATGACTGAGGAAGTAAATTTAATGGAGAATCATAACCAAACCTTCAGAAACTTCAATCAGAATCAGAATTATTCCGGATTTCAACGTCCCAATCTTAATCAAGCCAATGCACCACCTAGCCCATCAAATTCCAAACCTTCCTTCAGCTCAAGTTATCAAAGACCACCTCCCGGGGTGGTTAATCAATCTCACAATCCTAACTCCCAGAGACCTCAAGGTGGTTGGAATCAAAACCAACCTCATAACCAAACCACCTCTTGTGTCCCTCAACATAAATTTGATGAGCTAGTAGACATGGTGAAGACCTTGGCTACTAGTGTCAAGACAATAGAGAGACAGGTTGGCCAGATGGCAGATCAACAAGCAAACAGACCCCACGGTAAACTTCCAAGTTATACTGAAAGAAATCCTAAAGCAGATATCAATGTTTGCACTGCCATCACACCTCAATGGGATTATGGGAACGAAGAGCTGAATGAGGTTACTTTAAGAAGTGGTAAGCAGGTGGGACCCGGAAAGATGTCGGGAAACGAGTAGCCCCTCCTGACGCCATGAGTTCAGGAGGGGGCAATCAGAAGTTAAATACCGAAGGAAGCAACGAGGAGGGAGCTTAATGATGATTCTTCGGGTGATGAAAATGATTCGATAGAGAATGAGGAAAGGTCGGTGGCTGTACTCACGACAAAGAAAAGGGAGGAAAAGTTCGTCAGATGGAAGGATAAGGAAGACGAAGCCATAAAAGAATCAAACCATGAACAATGATAAAGCCCTTCCTTATCCACCAAAGAAAAAAGAGAATACCTCGACCATGACAGAGACAATATGACGGTGTGTGAGGAGGATGCTTAGAGATACCAAAGTGAGTATACCCTAGTGAGGTATTGACCAAATGCCCAAATGCTCTAAGTATCTTAAGGAAGTTTGTGGAAGCAAGAAGAAGCTTCAATGGATGGCAGAAGAAGTTTTAAGAGAAGATTGCTCTATGGTTTCACAAAAAGTTGCTACTAAGCGAGGTGACCACGGAAGACCTTCGATCTCTTGTGAGATTGAAGGCCACATGTTCCAAAACGTCTTATGCGACTCAGGGGCCTCAATAAATGTGATGCCATTGAACGTCTGCAAAAAGCTCGGTTTAGATAAAAGAATGCGGGAACACCCTATTTCTCTTCAGATGGTAGACCGATCAAGCCGCTCAGCAGCCGGTTGTGTTGCCAATGTCCTTCTCCATGTTGGAGGCTTGGTTTTCCCTACCGACTGGGTTATCTTAGACTATCCACCTGACAAAGAGATGCCCCTAATTCTCGGCCGGACCTTTTTGGATACCTCTGCCGCCCTCATCGATTTCTGTAAGGGTCAGATTACGCTTAGAGTCGATGATACATTTGTTACCTTCACACGAGAGAAAAGTCCTGAGGAAACCTTAATTGAAGAAATCTCGTTCGTTGAAGCAATTTATGAGGACGAAAAAGATGCCAACTCTGAAGAAGCGGTAGAACTGACAGAGATTGGTGTTTTCGAAGCTATAAACATTACAGATCAAGCTGACTTTGGACCATCTTCTGTTTCATTACCACCCGTAGTCACCGGCGAGTCGTCTTCACAACTTGCTCACACCGAGCTGTCAATGAACAAGAAACATGGAGATTCCCAAAGAATGAACGATGATTTCAAAGAGCTGCATCAGGAAGACTTTAACCCTGTAGAAGAGGAAGCCCTGATGGGTAGTTGGGATGAAGTGGATTTTTGGAGAGAGACTACTCATTGGGAGGTTGATGATTGGGAACAGCTAGCAGAGGAGCTAGAAGAAGAAGAGTTGAGAAAGATGATCAAGCATGAGAAGGAGAAAGCGGGTGCTCACAGAAGGATCCCTATGGATGATGTGATCCAGTACCTTTCTGGGGTTATACCTCGGGAAGATGAGGTATTCTTCAGTCAACCACTTCAAGCCCATACGGAAAAAGGTGGCCCGTTAAAATCCAGTATTGAGCAACCACCTACTGACTTGGAGCTTAAACCGCTTCCGCAACACCTTAAGTACATTTTTCTTAAGGATGGTGATAAGTTACCCTTGATCATCTCTTCCAAACTCGAGCCCGAGCAAGAAGCACTGCTGATAAAAGTGCTTGAAAAGAACATCCTCGTGTTCGGATGGCAAGTGGGTGATATCCGAGGAATCAGCCCTGATGTGTGCATGCATAAAATCCGAACGGAGGAAGGAGCTAAGAAAGTCGAGACAACCTCGTGAAGGTTTGAATCCGCATTATCGCAGGAGGTTGTCAAGAAAGAAGTCATAAAATGGTTAGATATGGGAATCATCTATGCAATCGCCGACAGTGAGTGGGTTAGCCCCACCCAAGTTGTGCCAAAGAAGGGAGGTATTACCGTGGAAAAGAATGAAAAAGGGGAAGAAGTAGCTTTACGCCTTGTGATCGCTCTGAGTGTCTGCATTGACTATCGCAGATTGAATGAAGTCACCGCCAAAGACCATTTCCCCTTACCTTTCATTGACCAGCTTCTTGAAAGACTGAGTGGTCATAAGTATTATTGTTTCCTCAATGGATATTCTGGTTACTTCTAGATAGCCATCGACCCTAATGACCAGGAGAAGACTACGTTTACGTGTCCATCAGGCACTTTTGCTTTTCGCAGAATGCCTTTCGGGTTATGCAATGCACCAAAGAATATTCCAACGGTGCATGTTGGCCATTTTCGATGGACTTGTGGAGAAATGTATGGAAGTCTTCATGGATGACTTCTCAGTCTATGGCGATAGCTTTGATGAGATTTTGGAAAATCTAAATATGGTACTTCAACGCTGTGTTGAAAATAATTTAGTGCTTAACTGGGAGAAATGCCATTTTCTAGTAGATGAAGGGATTGTTCTGGGACACAAGGTGTCCAATGATGGTATTCAGGTGGATAAGGCTAAAGTCGAAGCCATTGAGAGAATGTCGTACCCGAAGACAGTGAAGGAGGTACGAGGATTTCTGGGACATGTGGGCTTCTATCGGCGTTTCATTAAAGATTTTTCGACGATAGCAAAGCCGTTATCTAACCTTCTGAAAGATAATGTTGAGTTCTTGTTTGATGAGAAATGCAAGGAAGCTTTCAATTGCCTAAAGGATATGCTCATAAGTGCCCCTATCTTAATCGCACCGACCGGACTAAGCCTTTTGAATTAATGTGCGATGCCTCTAACTACTCTGCGATTAAGCGCGCAGTGTTAGGCAGGAAGAATTGACAAAAGTTCAGGCCCATTTACTATGCGAGCCGCACTTTGAACCCAGCTCAATGCAATTGCACCACGACTGAAAAGGAATTCTTAGCCGTCGTTTTTGCTATCGACAAGTTTAGAAGTTACCTTCTAGGTTCTCAAGTTGTGGTTTGGACAGACCATGCAGCCCTACGCTACCTTATGGACAAAGCAGATGCAAAACCAAGGTTACTCAGATGGATTCTAATTTTGCAAGAGTTTGACCTGGAGATCAAAGATAAGAAGGGTAGTGAAAATATTTTGGCTGATCATCTGTCTCACCTAGTAAATGAGGGTGGCAAAATTTCCAAGGACATAGGCATTGAAATTTTCCAACTGAGCAATTGATGAAGCTTGATACAGCTAGGCCGTGGTATGCTGATTACGTCAACTACTTAGCAGGTGGGCATTTAGAAGAAATGACGTATCAGGAAAAGAAGAAGTTTTTCAACGACTTAAAGTATCTCGTATGGGAGGATCCATATCTGTTTAAAGTCTGCAAGGATGGGTTGCTTAGAAGGTGCGTTCCGGAGCATGAACAATTGGATATCTTGGAGCAATGTCATAGTGGTCCTGCTGGTGGGCACTACGGAGCATCTAAGACAGTCACAAAAATCCTTCAAGCTGGTTTTTACTGGCCTACTTTGTTTAAAGATGCTGAAGCCTTTTGCAAAGGCTGTGATAGATGCCAAAGAGTAGGGAGACTCAGTAATAGGATGGAGATGCCTTTGAGGCCTATCTTGGAATGTGAAGTTTTTGACGTTTGGGGCATTGATTTTATGGGACCATTCCCATCATCATGCTCTAACAAATATATTCTAGTCTGTGTGGACTATGTTTCCAAGTGGGTAGAGGCCATAGCCACCCAAACCAATGATCACAAAGTTGTAAAGAAATTCTTGCAAAAGAATATCTTTACTAGATTTAGTCGTCCTGAGCCCTTATCGGTGATGAAGGTTCGCATTTACGTAATGCACCACTTGGATAAAATTTTTGAGCGCTATGGTGTCAAGCATAGAATTGGTACACCATACCACCCCAAACCAAAGGCCAAGTCGAGGTGAGCAAATGAAGTCTAAAGCGGATTTTGGAGAAAATCGTGAATTCCAATAGATCCAATCTGAGTCGAAGTTGGATGACGACTTTGGGCTTATCGCGCTGCGTTTAAGACCCCTATGGCTACGTCACCCTTTCAAATGGTTTATGGCAAAGCTTGCCATTTACCAGTCGAGCTTGAGCACAGAGCTTACTGGGCTATTAAATTCTTGAATTTCGACAGCCAGCTTTGTGGGGAAAAGACATTATTGCAATTGAACAAGCTCGATGAGTTCCGACTCCGTGCCTACGAGAATTCGAGAATCAGTAAGGAAAGAACGAAGGCACTCCACGATGCTAAGATTAAAGATCGGGAATTCAAAGTGGGAGACATGGCTTTGCTATATAACACCAGGCTCCATCTTTTTGCTGGTAAGCTTAAATCTAGATGGTCTGGCCCCTTTGAGATTCTTGATGTTCATCCTGGTGGAGCCATTACGTTGAAAGGGTACGGCGATCAACCGTTCAAAGTCAATGGTCACAGGATTAAGAAGTACTTTGGGCAGCCCAAGGAAACGCCTGAAGTACTATACTTTCAAAAGAGAAATGAAACGGTTGAGTCGTTTATTTTAGAAGAGATTCCATCCGACTTCTTTGGAGTGGATGATGACATTATTAACCCTATCCTTACAGATCCTTCTGTCAATGTTCCTGAGCCTGTTAGCATACCTCAGCCGAATCCGAGCAACAAGAACAAGAAGAAAAGAGTCAGTGTCGTCTGGAGAGAAAAATTTCATGATCTTATCGCGCACTTGACTTGTTGTTGTGGCGAAAACCATTTCCGTCCTAGTCATTCTGATTCTGACAGGGAAGTGGTTAGCTTCAAACCCAAGTGGCCTGATCCAGGTTGACTTGGTTTACTCTGTCAAGCTAATGACAATAAAAGAAGCGCTACTAGGAGGCAGCCTAGTCTTTTAAGTTACTTTTTAGTTAAGTTTTTAGGGCATTAGGAATAAAACCATGGTGATTTGTGTGTTGGTTATCCCTGCTCCGTTTGTGAATGCTTTATGTGCCTACATGTTTACTCATATACCCCTTGTACCCCGAGATTATATGCTATGTCGAGTGTTGCAGATATTGTTGCGCGGTTTTTGCCAGTTATCACTTTTAGTGTTGTCTGTTCGTGATACGAGTTGCAGCGGTACATTCATGCTACGGCCTGACCTCTGCCAACCTACGACCCGACAATCATTTTGAAAACCAGCTAAGTATTCTTTTCTTTTATTTGCACATTCTGAGGACATAATGTGATTTAAGTGTGGGGGGTGTCTACATCGGGAGTTATCATGCTATATTTCTGAAAATGAATGAGTAAATGTGATTTTCTCGAAAATTTTAAAATTTTTCAAAGTAAACTTGGATAATTGTAAATCTTGAGCATGTAATTGAAACAAATGGCTCGCTAGTTGTAGTTTCCTGACAATGATTTTATGTGACTTTGAGAGATAATTATAGCATGCTTTTACTGATTTGAGATAGTATTCATTTCACACTCACGGAAGCCTTTGATATTGAAGCAAAAATTTTGAACTGTATCCTTTCACTATTTTAGTGATTTATCTTAGAGAGATTTGGTCTTAATAGTAACAGTGAAGTAACACCTAAGTTCAGAACGTGCACTGTGAATATCTGAAGGTTTGAATGTGATAAGTGAAACGTAACTAATGTCTTGAAAAAAATATAAAAAAATAAATAAAGGGGTGTGTCGGAAGCTGGTTAATGATTGGAGTGCGGTAGGGCATTATCTCGAAATGTCCTATTCCACTATGATGACCAAAAGCTCACGACAGTCAGGAAAAGCTACCCTATGATTTGAGTAAGGTAGGGTGTTATCCCGAAACATCCTATTCTACTATGACGGGTAAGAGCTCATTCTGATGTGCGTCAAAAGAAAAAGAGGAAAAAAGAAAGTGAAAAAAAATTAAAGACTTTGTTATCGTTGAACTTATACCCAGTATAAACCGAATGATATGCTGTAGGGATTATCCTACTAAGTGCGCGGGAAGACTTTGTGTGGAACGATTACTGCCTATACCTAGGATAGTCATTAAAATTATTTGAGAGGATACTTGTTTGAGAGGATTGTGAAGATTGAAAAGCGCTTGTCACACACACACACCGAATCTATCTCTATGTTGGTATCACTTGCTATAGTTGTTGTATCTTTTGTTACGTGAGTTAGGGATCTATGTGGATTGCATGAAAGTGAGCTAGTTTTGATTGTTTTGTTCGGGACGAACAAAAGTCTAAGTGTGGGGGAGTTGTTTACGACTAATTTTGTGGTTTATATCGAGTTATTCCGTAACAATATCTTCCGTGTTTTAGTGATTTTTATAGAAAATCACTTGCTAAAAGGATAAATTGGAAGAATGGGTTTAGAATTTATTAAAGTGTGAAAATCGAGCTATTTATGTGGTTTTATCTATTTATGTACGATTTTACACTTTGCTCGTTTCTATCGCCTTGTTAGGATGCTTGCATGTTGTGAAAGGAGCTAGAACGGTGTTTGATTGAAGATTAAAGGAAGGAGAAAGATGCAAGTTTGAGATTGGCATGAAGGTTTACATGGCTGAACTGGCGTCCATTGCATCCGTCCAGTGGACGGGCGTTTAAAGCACCAGACGGGCGTCCAGAAGGCTTATTCGATTCAAAGAAGAAAGGTCTCAGGTGGACGAGCGTCCACAATTCCAGCATCAAGCGCCCGGAGGAGATTTTTGATTCGAGTTTGATGATTTTTAGCGAACGAGCGTCCATTTTTGCATAGGACGGACGTCCAAGGCCGACTTAACCCTAGCCGACCTAAAATCCTACAAATAGCAGCGTGTATTAAACCCTAGGAGGCATCATACGCATTATTCACTCATAAAAACCCTAGAAGCCGCATACTCAAGAGCAAGCAAGAAGATAAACTCTTCCATCCCAACAATCATGATCACCAACATGATTGTTGGCTAAGCAATTCGCGGTGGGACAATGGAGGAAACCAATCAACAACCACACCAACTAGAGGATTTTTAGCTATATCTTAGTGAGTTAAATTTATGATTTTTCATCAATTGGATATTGTTATATTGTTTATGTTTTATTTGAATCGAGAGATCGATGAAACTATCTTTTTGATTGAATTTGTATGAGAATATTGTTCAAGCTTTGATCTTTTCAATTGATGCAATTAGTTATAATTCAAGAGATTGTTTATGATTAGATGAGTAGGATATTGGAGACAATATCATGATCTTGTTATGCATGCTAGTTTAGTTTTGCTTGAGAAAGAAAACGAAACCCTAGAAATTGATTAAAGAGATTTAATAGAATTCGTGATTTGATCATTACTAAAAATCATATCTTTAGCGCGCAATCTAGTTGGGGTTAATTGATTGATTGGTGGATTCCCGTTGCCTTGCCGTTCCTCTTAATTATTTGATAAACCAAATTCGTTCGTATCAATTGCTACGTTTAGTTATTTTGAAAACCCTAGCTTTTACCTGATGTTTCTACATATTTTCTGTTTTTGATCATACTCGGACGCCCGTCCACATAAGTGAACGCCCGTCCAGAGTCGAATTTTCCTGTTTCCTGTTTTAGTTAGTTTTACTCATCGTTTTTATATTGTAGTTAGTATAGACCTTAGTTTAGGTAATAAATTGTGACATAATCGATATAATAATTGCACCTTAATCCGATAAACATTCGACTCCCTTAGGACGATCCGGTAACACCTTTACTACGATCCTTGCACTTGGGGTGTTCCGGTAATTATAAATTTAAAACGTGTTTTTACCGAACACATAGGATACACGATTTCCAACGAACAAACATGTATCCTACGCATGCTTCAATATCACACCCGAGCACTACCGCATGATCACCCCATGGCTAAGGGAAACCTCAATAGTGTCAAAGCATGACAATCCACACCGTGATGCCATAAAGACTCCGGTCTCAGGATAATTACACAGCTTCCACATAATGTAAGTGGGCCAGTCTAACGTACGCATTCTCTAATACACGTCCACGTACAGTCCAAGTGCCTCGACACTTCGATAGACGAGATTTATCCCTATCTTCAATAAGATAGAAGACATCCAATACGTGCTAGTCTAATCATACTATCGATGTCCCATTTGATAGCACATACGACTAGAGACTTTGAAGTATCAAACATATTAAAGTGAATAGAGATCTCTTCAGCTATAATCACCATCATGGTTTCTCTATCACAGTTTAATACTAAGGACGTTACTATATATTCAATAACATAATTGGTTCAAAAAGATAAACAAAATATATAATAACAAAAGTGTTTTTATTAATCATAATAAAGTTATTACATGAACTAAATAGACTGTAAATGACCCGACCCGGTCGGATCCGGTCCAACCCGATTGGGTTTAGGACACTATTTAAACAGTTCCGACCTGCGGAATTCAGAAGTCAGAATATGCCGAGTCCGAGGCATATTTTTAGCTGGTGTATTTGCTGAGCTCGAGCTTCGGAGCTCGGATCTTATTTTAGCGTGTTGAGTTTGGCATTTGCTGACTTAGCATTTTTAGTTGACATATCGTTATTGAATCCAACGCGGGGAGTTCAGATTTCAGATCTTGGCGATCTGGGTCAGAAGTTCCTCTGACTTTCCACACTTAACTTTGGCGAGCTGGGTAAGATGTTTCTTCGACTTCGTGTATCGATTTCGCGAGCGGTGTCGATATTCTCACGACTTCTCGCGTGTTTTTTGCTGAGTCCGACTGGGCGGAGCTCAGATGATAGATGAAGCGATGAGTCAGAAGTTGGCTGACTTAAGCTGATATATGTTTTCTGAGTCCGACCTGCGGAGCTCAGATGTTTTAGCGGAGTCCATCATGCAGAGCTCGGCTTGTCTGTCCTGCTGACTTAATGAATTTGACTTGGTCCGACCTGCGGAGCTCAATTCGATGAGCTTAATCTGCAAAATTTGTTGAGTCCGACCTGCGGAGCTCAGATGATAAACGAAGCGATGAGCCAGATGTTCGCTGACTTAAGCTGATATATGTGTGCTGAGTCCGACCAGCGGAGCTTAGATGTTTTAGCAGAGTCCGTCCTGCGGATCTCGGCTTGTCTGTCCTGCTGACTTAATGAATTTGACTGGGTCCGACCTGCGGAGCTCAATTCGATGAGCTTAACCTGCAAAATTTGTTGAGTCTGACCCGCGGAGCTCAATCGTTGAGTTTGACCTGCAAACTTTGTTGAGTCCGACCTGCGGAACTCAAGTTTTCAAGTCTGTCTTACAGACTTTGAAGAAATGTATCATGCACAATGTTTTTATAATATATGCAAATTTTTTGAAAGTTCTCTTGCCTTAATTTTACTTTCAGCACTTACCTAAAGTACTTTGATCCGCAGTAAGGTGTCTTGCACCCAGTATGCCATGCATTAACTTATAGTTTTTTGGATGGCATACTTAGTAGAAAGTGTTGATTTATTTTTTGCGGACTTTAATTTTTGGAGTCTGTCATGCAGACTTGTTTTTTTTTTTTTGAGTCCTGTCAGGCAGACCTATTTTTTGTGTCTAACAGGCATACTTAATTATTTGAGTCTGACTTAATTCTGTGAGTCTGATAGGGAGACTTAATTTTTTTTGAGTCTGACCTGTAGACTTAAGTTTAAGGTAGACTTATTTTTTGAGTCTGACCTGGAGACTTATAGATTTTTTGCTGAGTCCGTCCTGCGGAGATCAGTTGTCTGTCGTGCAGACTTAAAGCTTTTATCTTAAAGCCATTACGTATTATACCAAATAAAGAAGAGAAATATGATATTGAAATAATACTGGTAACTTGAAATAATTTATTGAATTCTAGAACCGGTTTTAGACGTAAAGTCCTGCCATTTTAATCTGCTCGTTGATATGCACCCTTGCTTTGCGCTTTAACTGCTTTATAGGGTGTTCGGCGGACCACGGGTTGTCTGACCTGCAGACTTGCAAATTTTGTTGAGTCCGACCTGCGGAGCTCAATTCGTCAGTCCTGCTGACTTATGAATGTTTTGCTGGGTCCGTCCTGCGGACATAGATAAAATTACACTGGTCCGACCTACGAATCTCAGCGCGTCCGTCCTGCGGACTTAGATAATATTACACTGGTCCAACCTGCGGATCTCAGCGCGTCCGTCCTGCTGACTTAGATAAAATTACACTGGTCCGACCTGCGGATCTCAGCGCGTTCGTCCTGCGGACTTAATGAGTTTCCTTTGCAAGCTTGTTAAGTGTGTGTTTGTCCTGTCCCATCACGGGTTTGACCGCTTTGCCCACCAGAGATTATGTTGATCGTACTGATAGGACGATGGCGTTTAGAGTTGTTGCATCCATGGCAGCCAACTGCTTCGCTACTGCTTGTTGAGCAGGATCTAACACAACTTCGTGCCCTTCTGTATTCAGGTTGGTGGCGGGATCTACTTCCGTCCCATCCCTACCATTTTTTACCACCATCCTGGATGGTTTCCCCCTTTACCTTTCTTTTCGGTCTGCTTTTATGGCATGGTTCTGATGGATCTTGAACAAATTGTCAGTAGAAGGCCCTCATTCTAGCACCATTTGACGAAGAAAAATTTTGTCGGGTATAAATCTGGGCCGTATAATCTAGTGACAACTTGTTCGAGGTTGAACCCTAGAAAAGGTGTGGAACGGGGGCCAGTTTTGTGGTGGTTTAGACTGCACTTGAGATGTTATTTCTCAAGCTGCCTACGTATCATGTAATTGTTCAGGAATCAAGTCTTCGTGGTTCCTTAGGGATTGTTTATATAGAGGGGGCTTATGCCCTAGGCCTGAATGGGCCGGGTCCTAATTCGACTCTGATTTCGTATTCCCTAAGGAAAGGATAATTACGGTTCAATCCCCTTACTTTAGGAGATAGTCGCGTTAATCAAATACTAGATTTAAATGATAAAGATCAGAGCCTTAATGACTTGTGATTCTTTCCATAATTATCTTGATACACGTGTATTTATCGTTATACGCTCTAGCCGACCTGCGACGAGCAGCCGAGGTGAAGATGGCCGAACTACGCAGGTCGCCCTCTGCCTCGTCCTGACCGACCTGTGGTGGACTGAGGACCAACCTGATCAGCTTGCCTCTTGGGGGCGGAGCCCTTAGGCTTATACTGGGGCTCATGGCTCTTAGATATATAATTCTAAGTCATTATTCGAGCGTTGTGCGCATTAAAACGTGAAGTGGTGAGATTTTACCTCTTCGTCATGTATGTGAATTCCAAAACAACACATACTCACAATAAAACCTTTTTGAAAACAGTACTAATCTAGACTACACTCTTTTTAACGCATTTAGGGTTTACATCGTTATTTCCAATGGCTTCATCTTGGAGTTCATATCTTTGTTCTTGGAGTTCATATCTTTGTTTTACGTCTTCAAGTCATCATGTGATGTTTTTATATCTTCATGTGATGGCTCCGTATAAGTATAAAAATAACAAAAGGTCAATTTTTATTTTATTTTTATTTTACCAAGGGATTACAAGCAAGTGATTAAATAAAAGATTGCAAAAAAAGATATAAAAAGTAAAAGATTGCAAAAAAGTTGATGAGAAAATGTAATATCCCGATTTTTTAAAAAATGGCATCTTAGTTTTTTTAGCGAAAATCAAAATATTATATTTATTTTAAAGGATTAAAAGAATTAATTAAAATAAGTTAAAATGGAATTAATGGGGAATTAAATTCCCATTATTCAGAAAATTGTTTCACGTTAACCTTTTGAGAGCAGAGGGCGCAAGTTTGAGAAAAAAAAATAGAAGTGACTTTTGAATTTCGAGGCTAATCCGTCGCTCTTTTCAACAGACGTATCAAGGGGAAAATATTCTACGGAAGGAGAGGATCGTTTTGATACCAACAATTAACCGGTTGGAGAAGGTAAGATTTCACCTGTTTTTGGTTCTGAGAAGTTATGGCTACAAATTCTTAGTATAAGTTAGATGTTCATAGTTTAGATTGCCATGATGTTCAAGAATCGTAGTTTGATCAATTTGGTTTGATCAATTTGTACGTTGAATCAAAAGCTAGGTTTTTTTGGTATTTTGGATCGTTTGTTGCTCGCAATTAAGGTAATGGGGTTTTCATATTGAATGATTGATGTTTTATAATGATTAATGTAAAGTAAGAGACTTTCCTAACGAGTAATTACGATTTTACAATGTTAAGGTTGAGTTTCAATGATAAATTGTAGTAAGATAGTTTTCGTATTGAATATTTGGTATTTTATGGTGTCAAGATGAAGTAAATGAGTGTTCTAACCGAAATAATTAATTTTAATTTCATTTATGTTTCTGATATAATTCTTGTTCTACTTTAAATCAAATTGATGTATAGAGGTAGTATCACTAGTATGTGCGTCGGCCTGTAGCTTCAGCCGTCTGTAGCCTTAGGCTTCTGGTGCTCCTTAGTAATACATCACTATAGATATTGCAGTATATATTTTAATATATGGGTTGTCCATTTGTTTGCTTTATAATGCTTTGTTATTACTATACTAGTGAATCGCGACTCCGTGCAACGAACGGAGTGTCCATGCTATAAGTTTTAACTTATTTGACGATATTAAATACGAAGAAATGTAGCATGTAACGAACCGTTCAGAACACAATTTTTAAGCGCAACAATGAAAAATAAAACATTTTATGTCGATCTCCTTTCGGATACCACAACCTACCACACAACTCTACCCTAGTCAACACATTCTTTCTTATCTAGTACATACATTATCAATCACCCAATTGCACCCTATCCCAACATTTTTTTAACACTCACCTATCAAATCCTACCTCACCATGGCCTACACCACATTATCTTACCACATATTATCTTACCACACTACCCTATATTACGTACTTTATTCAACCTACCAAACTTACTTAACTTACGCCACATCATCCAACTATACCATCCTATCCTACCATACATCACCGCATTACATCTCATACCTCGCCTCACCAACATTAGCACATCCTACCGCACCCTACCTCTTTACATACCTACAAACCTTAACCTACCTCCCAACCTACATATTAATTCACTATCCTAGCTAAGCCTATTACACCCTATTTTATCTCATCCCACCCTACCTTACCCTACCCACCACCCCATCATACTCTACCCTACAACTCCCTACCCTACCGTGCCCACCACCCATCTTACTATACCCTATCCTTCCCACCACCCCAACCCAACCCACCCCACCCACCACCTACCTAACATCACTTTCCTCTTACACACCACCACGTGTTTTATCATTTTCATTTCTTTCCATCCGATTTCATCCTGGTCAATTTTCATTTTATGAAAAAAAAATTAATTCTACAATGTCAGGCCTTACAAACCAGACGGTCCAAAATAACAAAAAGGGCCGAAACACAAAAAGCAACAAATGAGAGTAGAAGAGATGATTTTTTTGGTAGTTTATACAGGTGAGGCCAGGAGCCGAGAAAAAAGAGAGGTGTGCTGCACGTGGCATACCCTTTCCTTTCTTATTTAGATAGGAAAGAAAAAAAAAAGATATGTTTTTTTACACAAAAAAATTCATTTCAAGAATTTTAATATATCCTGTAATCGTCAAACCAAATATTTTTAAGCATAAAGATCGTGTAAAGTAATACGTATGTTGACATATATTCAAAATAGTCATATCGCCGTCTACAAACGATATGTTTTTTATGAAATAAATTTATTTTAAAAATTTATAATATTTCATGTAACGTCAACAAAATTGTTTTGGCGATGATATAAAGATCAATGTCGGCGACAAGTCGCGACCTTATATTTTGAAAATAGTCATACATTTGCTACATATATTCACACATTAAAAGGTGATACAATTGAGTCATCCAAAATGGAACAATTTAAATCAAACCCTTCTTTTAAATTAAAAAAAAAAACTTTTCTCAATTGGAACTGCCATGAACAATAAAAAAAAATAAATTAAAAGCTCACTATTTGAACAGATGAAACAAGAAAATGACACACCAATTAAAAAAAAACACTTGTTACAAAACAACAACTTTTCCCTTATTATTAGTATAAGAAGATTTATTTTTGTTACTACTAGTATTCACATTTGCTGCTGCACTATCGACAAAAAAAAGAAGCAGAATTAGGGAAAAGGGAGCAATCGCAATAAAAAAAAGATTAAAGAGAAAAAAATGTTTTGATAAATACATAATGTATGGTTGTTTGGTGTTATTGCGTTGTTTTATTTTATTTGATTTTTGAAAATTTGAATATACAATTTGGTAGATAATGGATTGTGTGGCTAATGTTATTTTGATACTTAGCTTGATTTATATTCTTTCTAATGAATTTAAATAAGATGAAATAATAGGAACAAGCCTCGATTGAGCTTCTGATGCGTTTAGTTCCGGCACCGGATGTACTCTTAAAGGGAGTTGAAGTTCGGGACCGTCGGAAGGGCATGAAAGGGCTTTGTGCTTTGATGAACTAGAGTTCATCAATATGCATGTAATTGCTAGATTGAGTCTAAGAGTCTAAGAAGAGGAGTAGGAGAGCGCTTTGTCCCGAATGAACCTAGGTGGCTAGCTAATCACTTAATAAACGTATTTGACTAGATAAAAGGTTAAACATCATGAGAGCTTGGATAGGCACGCGATACAATATCGGCAATGTGATGGTTGGCGGATAAAGTGGTGATGATCACCGCCGGATGCTAGACCCGCCAGATAAAGTAGTGATCATTCAGCCGGACAAACTCACGAATGAGATAGACATTCACCGGTCAGCTCTCTAGGGTTGGCCAGACAAAGTGGAATGACTATCTCGGGACCGCTAGAGATTTATCTCTATAGGGTTGCGTCTTTTGTCTTAGAGCATATCTCACTAAGTGTAGTGCCCTCGCAAACATGCTGTAACAAAGATAAGCTAAGCTAGTAACCCTAAGGACCTCATGTTATACTATGAATATAATGTGATAGCTTGGTGTAAGATTTTTGATAACGGTTTAATAATAAGACGGCGTTTACTTTCTTCCATTATAAAACATATTTTATTCAATAGCTTCTACTCGTTACTAAGTACGTATATACTTACCCATTATATGTTTTGTTTTGAGAAGATGAACAAGTTTATGATGGAGATGAGAACGATGAAGACATATGATGCATGATGCTTTTTGTTGAAGTTGTTTTGAGGACTTTCTTTTATTTCAAGTTTTGATTTAAACGATGTTGTTATTTCAAATTGAATGGTGTTTTTGTTTGGCTCGTTTTAGAGGCCTTTGATGGATGACTAGATCGTTTGGTTTCTTTTGGATGTTGAAACGCTTCGGTTTCCTTCCGTTTTGGTTTTAGTGCAGCATTGATTCGTATTCTAGTTGATCTTTGGAATTTTTCCCGAGTCGTTTTGCTTCCGCTTTGTGTTTATGATATATGACGTAAAGCTTATGTATAATATTAGATTTTATTTGATATTATACATGCCGGGCATTCTTTTCCGGATAAGGACTCGGTGTCCGGGAACGGGGCATCACAGTTGGTATCAGAGCCAATGTTTCTATGCTACTTGGGATTTGATTTTCTTGAGATAAGTTCTAGAGCCTTAGTAATCTTTATGTTCTCTCTCTTGTTCTACAGAATGGTGACTACACGCAGAGGTTCAAGTGCCAATGGTAATGGTGAAGGGAGTTCAAGGAATCCGTCTGCAGGTAGAAGCAGAGGCCGAGGTAGAGGAAGGGGATCTACAGTTAGTCAGCCGACAGTTTCAGGGGTGAATGTCAACACTACGGGTCCTGAGTCAGCCACAGTGGGACGTGTGCAATATACAGGACGATCACAGTTTGAACAGGTAACTGCGCCTGACTACAACACACCTCTGTATGTGTCGGTGGTTAGGAGATACCAAGGATACATGTAACTCCAGCTGTTTCAGTATATCCTCCTCTATCAAGAGCACAACAGACAGAGCCGATCTATAGCCGTCCACCTGCATCAGCTTTCTATACGCCACCATCATATGACTACACACCACAGTTGACAGTTCTTACTCCACCGCCGAGCGGAGCTGATACTTTTGTGGGACCTAGCTACACCTACCCTCAGCCACAGCAGCAGTACCAGAGGTATCACCCATATGGGATCAAGCTCACTAGGGTCCCACCTCAAGAGGGCATATCGCCCACCGGTCCGAGATCGCACTATGAAGGTAACAATGGACCTGTAGAGTGGTACACAAAGCTGAAGATGATCAAAGTTGAGGATTTCTTTGGTAATATGACACCAGCGGCAGCTAAGGTTTGGTTCAGAGGTTTTGAGAAGGCGTGCAAGACATTGCACATACCAGTTTCTGAGTGGGCATGGTTAGCGCTTTCTGTGCATCGTGGAATGCACAGAATCGAATCATCTGTCGAGCGTGTAAGAGGCCTGAATTCTTGATTAGGCCGTGTTCAGAGATCTATTTTACAGGGAGTATTTCCCGTGGACTACGCAGACAGCGAAAGCCAGTGAGTTCATACATCTGAGGCAAGGTCAGAACTCTACAGTGACGCAGTTTCTCACAAGTTTCATGAGCTGGGAAGATTTTACCCCGAGATTATGGGGAATGAGGAGAGGAATCTAGAGCACTTTATGCAAGGTTTGGCTAGACCGATCATTCAGGGTATGGGAGGCGTGAGGCCTACCAATATGGCAGAGTTGATGGATAGGGCTCTGAATGTGGGGAGGTTTTTGGAGAGACCGTCAGTAGTTGTGGGAAACAAGAGGCCGTTTGGAGCTTTTCAGAGTAACAATCATGGGGCACCATAGTAGAACTACAAGAAGACCGCAGCACCAGCAACGGATAATTAGAAAAATGAAGCACCTGCAGTCTGTCCCAGATGCAACAAGACGCATGCAGGAGAGTGCAGAGCAGGAGGTAATAGTTGATATAACTGTGGAGAAGCGGGGCACTTCTCTAGGACCTGCCCTAAGAAGTTTCCTCACGGGAACCCAACAGCTACTAGAGAAAATCAGAATGCTAGTCGGGGATTTTCAAGCAGACCTACTGATCAGACTTTTCTAGATGTCCAATCTAACCGGCAATGTACCGGGTCAATTGTAGTCTAGTAAGTGGTCAAGGTCGTATCCACGAGGATTGTGAGGTTGAACACTGAAAAGCTATATTATCTTGATCTAAGTCGCAAATTAACAAGAAAGTAATGTTTCTAGAAATCTACTACTAAAAAGGGTAAGAAAATGATAAAAGAACCAAACCAAGACAATGTGTAGACTAGCAACTCTCTTGTAGTATCATAGGAATGATTTCCTTCCAACCAACCAAAGGTGTTCAAAAGTGTGAAACGGTGCATTCCTAATCAAGTAGTTCCCCCTCATACGAGTGTATGAAACTACTCTATACCTCCCATTGGCCTAGGTATTCTAAACCTAATGAATTGGTATCCTAAACATAATGAATTGCTTTAATTTCCTTGACTTATGTATTGGTTTCCTTTGAGCTTGTTAGGTATGAACCGGTGAAGGCTCCTTAGAAACCGTGTTCTCTTCAACATGATCTTTTCTTACATGTTCATTGAAAAGAGTTCTTAGATCACAAGCCCTTGGATTCTTCAATGTTCTTGGCACCTTCACTTTTTCTTCTTCTTTCTCCACCTCAACATAGTCATCATTTCCCAAGAAACCATCAACAATTTCTTTTTCTTCCTCGGTCAACTCTTGGCATTCAATTTCCTTGTCCAGGTCATCTTCAACTTTATTGTTTCTGGAATTTTCCACACCATTACTTCCACAAACTCTCCCACTTCGAGTGATCATGGCATTGACTTCTCTCAGGTTTCTCTCGGTGTTTCTTGGCAATCCACCCGGTGGTCTACTACTATGTATCTCGCCTACCCTAGTCAAAAGGTTTTCAATAACTCTTATTGATGCCTCCATCGTTCTCATTCTCATTTCGTGCCCACTCATAGATTTTTTCAAAGTACCAACCTCTTGAGACATCATACCAATAGAAGTCATCATTGTTTGCATATTGGAGGCTTGAGTAGACACAACTCCCATCAATTTTTCCATCAAAATTTTCAAATGGGAGACATCCACCGTTGATTGAGAACTTTGTTGAACATGTGCTTGTTGAGTAGGAACTTGTTGGTAAAAAGGATGTGGTTCAAAAACATTGGTGTGAGTGTTGTTCAAATCCCGATGTTGTCTCAATAAACTCATTTCTTCTTGTGTAGATACATCGGAGTTTGATAACTCTTCGATATGAAAAACACCAACTGTCACATCATCACATTTTTTACGCTTCAACTCTCTCTTCCCCGCTTGTAATTCATCCATCTTCTTATTTATCACCGCCATTTCTCTCAAAATTTCTTCCTCATTCGAAATCTTCTCATCCCCAATGGCAACTTCCGTTTCACATGGACCAGGATCCCACAATTTCTCATTTCTTGTCACTCTTTCAATAGCCTTATAAACATCTTGGGCCGTGCTCATCATAAGTGATCCATGGCATGCCAAATCAATTTTTTTTCTTGACAATTTATGCAAGCCTCTACAAAATAATTGGACTTGCATGTCCAAAGTATATTTGTGGGTTGGAAACGCCCTCAAAAGCTTTTTAAAACGGTCCCAAGCATTGTCCAAAGATTCAATTAAATCTTGCTTGAAATTAGCAACTCTTACCTTCAACTCCAAATATCTACCCGGGTGGAAAGTATTGCCTCAAAAACTCAATTTGTATATTATCCCATGATTACAAGTGGTGGTGGGGAAGTGACATAAGCCATTCATTTGCTTGACCCTTCAAAGAAAAAGGAAATAATGCAAGACGGGTAAATTCTTGACAAGCACTATTATGGAATCCCGTATTGCATATTTCTTCAAAGTTATAAAGATGTGAGCGTGGGTCATCATGGGCCTTTCCATGGAATTGAGCTCTACTCTCCACTAGACCGAACATATGAGACTTGATTGAAAAGTTTTTAGCATCAATGTGAGGTAGCCGAATAGGATTATGAACTTGATTTTTTCTTTGAGTGGCTTGCTCACAAAGCGGTCTATATTGGTAGGGTGGATTAGGAGGTGGATCATATGGATATGGTTCTTGGGGTGGTGGAGGAATTGGTGGTGGTGGTTCAAGTGAAGGTGGTGGAATTTGTGGATATGGTCCTTGTGGTGGTGATGGAGGATAGTAATTTGGATTTTCGGGATTTTGGGCATGGCCTTGGGCATGATTGAGCCCTTGCTCTTCTTGTGCATCTACAAAGTCCTCATCCATCTCTACTTCTTGATTAGATAACTCTTGTGAAGAACTTTCACCTCGATTAGGCTCTTGGCTTTCTTGACTACCTTTATTTTCGGCTCTCAAACTTCGAATGTAAGTGTTGATATCCGAAAAATATAGAGTGAGCGGTGCCTTGCCTTGTCAAGAACGGGTCATCACCTACAAGATAGAAACAACAAGAAAACAATAAAACACACTTGGTGACTTACCAAGAGGTAAGCAGCAAAGAAACAAAATAGAAAAGAGATTAGAAAAAGTTTGACCTATTCTCAAGAATTTTTAAGCTAGTATAAGTATAAACCGTTACACAATCCCCGGAAACGGCACCAAAAAAGCTTGATCGAACTGTTCTAGATGTCCAATCTAACCGACAGTGTACCGGGTCAATTGTAGTATAGTAAGTGGTCAAGGTCGTATCCATGAGGATTGTGAGGTTGAACACCGAAAAGCTATATTATCTTGATCTAAGTCGCAAATTAACATGAAAATAATGTTTCTAGAAATCTACTACTAAAAAGGGTGATAAAATGATAAAAGAACCAAATCAAGACAATGTGTAGACTAGCAACTCTCTTGTAGTATCATGGGAATGATTTCCTTCCAACCTACCAAAGGTGTTCAAAAGTGTGAAACGGTGCATTCCTAATATAGTAGTTCCCCCTCATACGAGTGTATGAAACTACTCTATACCTCCTCCTTGGCCTAGGTATCCTAAACCTAATGAATTGGTATGATAAGCACTTGAATGCAATGACAATGTCAACTATCCCCGGATAAGAAATCGAATGCCTCGAAAGGTCGATTTTACCTTCCGGTTCTCCTACCCTCTTATCACACCTAATATCTCCTTTCGGTCTCCATTAAGTGTGTAAATGCAAGCATTAGTTAATTACTCCAACACAAGCAAACCATACAATGCAAGTAGGAAAAGATTCACAACAATTGAAACTAAACAACATAAACAATCATTCCCAATCAACACTTGAGAATAAACTAATACTACAACATAATTTTGGCTAGATAAACCTAGCCACCCATAACCATAAACATCAACATAACAAAGCTAACATTTATAATCATAAGAACAATTGAATGAAGATAAAAGTTAAAGATTACCAAACCAAAAGAAAGAATTCGAGTTTGGTGTTCTTCATCCAACTCCAAAAGCTTCAATGGAATCAATACCAAAGTGTATCAACTCCAATCAAAGTAGTAGAAGCTAAACTAGGATCCGTTACTATTACAACTAAATTCAATAGCTAAATTTTACTAAATTTCGGCTAGGAGAGCCCCTTGGGGCGTGGGGTACCACCAAGAGAGGAAAAGAGTGGAGAAGATGAAGTTGGGAGTTGAATAATTGATAAATTCGATCCAAAATTAGGTTTTATAGGCTGAAAACTGCTCCTATGACGTTTTGGCGCGCGTCACTAAAGGTTTGGCGTGCGTCACGAAAAGGTCTGAAACTCTATGTATAGCTACAGTGATGTTTGGCGCACGCCACAATAAATTGGCGTGCACCAATTTCACAGCAGCTCACCAAAAATGCCATAACTTGAGATGTAGAGCTCCGATTGATGTGATTCAAATTGAGTTGGAAAGCTCGTTTCTTCATCTACAACTCTCATTCAGAAGTCTTCTCCAGAAATGCCTCTAAGCTGGGTCAAATATCCGTTGAAGATAGGCTACGGTAGAAACACTAAGGACAATTGATCTGTTTGAACTCGATAGCTCCCGGCATAATCTTCTAGCCATCAAAAGACGTGTTCATGGTAAACACGTGGTGTCACTCAGGGTCTTGGTTAACCTATAATCCTGCAATACAACACAAAAATACCAAGCATAAACCCGACACGACGCTCCGGTTACTATAACCGGTACAAAACTAATCAAAACACGATATTTTATATAATAATTACTATCTACACATTTGGGTGAAACTAAGCAACTAATGACTCAAATTGATACAAGAACATCAATACATTCATGAGAAATGGGGATAAAACATCGTAAAATGCATCAACTAGTTGACTCACATCACAACTCCCCACTTAGCTTTTGCTCGTCCTCGAGCAAATAAAGCGACAAAACAACTCAAGTCAAGAGATAGGATCATACAACATCAAGAAGTAAGAGCTCAACTAGATGATGCAACAAATCGTACATATAACCACATGTTAACCGCCATCTAAGAAAGTAGTGGAGTGTGTGTGTGTGTGAATATTCCTCAACTTTGTTACCAAGCAATCAATTATGAAATCATGCATGCAAGACTTATTAAGTGCAATACATAGGCTTAAGAATGATACCAATCTCCACTAATCGAGGCATTCGGAGTGAAGAAGTTAGATTGGGTAGGACTTGCAAGCTTGTAATGTTAGGCTCGAGTATTGGCTAATCGAAGGGATAAAAGGATATATCAAAAGAACACATGCAAGATAGCAAGAATCGACACCTTCAATTCCAATGATTTTGAATTGGCACCTCCAACTCTCTCGCATAATTGCCAAAGACGTCTCCTCAACAATAAACATAAGAGATAAAGTTCCACTTCAATTGATTTATCACCCAAACTTACATTACTTGGACTTGTTAAACTCGTCCTCCAAAATTGCTTTAAATGCTCATCATTTATTGAATCTTTATGTACAAATTTATTAAACTTCAATTGATTATTTTTGAACTTTTTTTGGATTTTGATTTTGATTTTTTTTTGAACTTCAAAGAAACATATATACACCAATGGACTCCGAACTTGATAAGATACCATCTCAACTTATGTGCCAATAATGTCATCCAACACTCAACACAACTTCCAATGTTATCACCACAACAACATAGAAACTTGCTAAGCTTGCGGGATGCCAAGGGAATGTAGACCAAAATTAGGCTAAGGGTCGGATTATATTGAAGCTAATCACGAATGGCTATTTTCGAGTGGGGTCTTACCACTCTACAAAGGCTGAGATGGGGACAGGTGGAAAATATGTTCGGGAAGGCCATTTGGCTATGGTTGAGTCAAAGAAATGCCATGACAGTCATCCCTAACTCCAACTCCAAACACCTTTCTATTTCGCCTCGAAAGGAAATCAAGCCTAAGTTCTAGTTGCTATGGAAGCATGCTTACATTATTGCACAAAAGTTTACATGTTATCAAAAGATCGGAATATACGTACTCAAAAAATTCACACTACAATCAAATATTCGCGATTAAAATGCACTTACATGTCACCAAGGTTACTCATTTCGTTGAGGTACTCACTCTACCAATTGCAAAACCATATCTTTTCACAAAAGGTGGTTTATCATGCTTTAAAATGCTCGAAAAATGATCAAAACTAAGTGTTTCTCAAACATTTAATGACATTACCTTTTGTTGGACTAACTACGTTCCCTCCCCACTTACGAACTTGCATTGTCCTCAATGTAAAGTGAGTGGTAAGAAAGTAGTTAGGGAAACAAAAGGGAATCAAAATAGTCAAAACAAGTACCGAGAGGCCTTAAAAGGAAGGGTGGGTGGGCATGAACATGAAAGACAAGAAATGAAATGACAAGCAATCCCAAGTACTATCAAAGTATCAACCAAAATATAGACACAAAAGGATCATTGGCCACACTGGACCTCACAAAAGAGCAAAAATACTATACCAAACTTTTACGGGCAGCCTCCCGGTAGCGCTTTTGTTTAACGTCGTTTGCTCGACGAGATTATACGGTAGAAGTGATGGAAATTATACAGATTATCGTGAAAGATACCACTAACAATTACTCACATAAGCATGCAATTTCAAGCACAAAATCCAACCAAAAGATAATGCTTAATGAATAATAAGAAAGAAAGTACCCGTAGTTTGCTAAATTTATAGCTTTATAGCTAGGCTTTTCCTTGCTTAGGTCTCTAATGCACCGGTGGTGGGTCATCCTTATGCACCGCATCTGTCTTTTTCATCAAAACCGGTCTCCAACATAATGTAGACGAATGCCACCAATCCCAACGGTTCTTGACATTTTCCTTTGATTTCTGAGCTTTTGGTTTGTGAGCTTTCACATTATCGCTCACGTATTCTTCAACTACCTGTGAGTTAGTACGATCCACAACAAGGGGACACGAAGTGTCCACAAAAGAACAAGATTCTATTGTATTGCGTGGATATTTCAATGACGTGTAAATGTTGAAGACAACGCGCTCATCATTGACTCCCAAACTAAGCTCTCCCTTACAAACATCGATCATGGCCTCCCCCGTTGCTAAAAATGGTCTACCGAGGATAAGAGGTGTAGTGTACCCTTCCTCCATATCCATAACAACAAAATCGACGGGGAAATAAAATTTATCAACCTTCACTAGTACATCCTCAATGACTCCCTTTGGACGTTTTATGGATCTATCCGCAAGTTGGAGAGTCATCTCCGTACGCTTGAGCTTGCCTATGCCAAGTTTCATGAAATCATTATAAGACATGAGGTTTATGCTAGCACCGAGATCACAAAGCACCTTCTTAAAAATCCCCCAATCTCATATGGGATCGTAAAACTCCCGGGGTCTTTAAGCTTAGGAGGGAGCTTGTGTTGAAGCACGGCAGAACACTCCTCACTTAGACACACCGTCTCATATTCTTCCAACCGTTTCTTGTTGGAGAGTATGTCTTTAAGAAACTTACCATACGCCGGCATATTTGTGAGTGCTTCAATGAAAGGGATATTGATATTTAAGTGCCGAAAAGTGTCAAGAAAACGTGCATATTTCTTATCAGACTTCATCCTTTTAATTTCCTCTCGGGGGGATATGGAAGTGATTCAAGATCAATTAAAGTAGGGTTAGAATGTATACTTCCCTTACCCTTGTCGTTTGATGAAGATGGTGAAGCTTCCTTGAAAGTTTGTGCATTGGTTGGGCTCCAATTTGGGTCATTTTGATTTTCTTTCCTTGACTTTTGTATTGGTTTCCTTTGAGCTTGTTGGGTATGAACCGGTGAAGGCTCTTTATAAACCGTGTTCTCTTCAACATGATATTTTCTTACATGTTCATTGAATAGAGTGATTAAATCACTAGCCCTTGGATTCTTCAATATTCTTGGCACCTTCACTTTTTCTTCTTCTTTCTCCACCTCAACATAGTCATCATTTCCCAAGAAACCATCAACAATTTCTTCTTCTTCCTCGGTCAACTCTTGGTCTTCAAATTCCTTGTCCAAGTCATCTTCAACTTTATTGTTTCCGGAATTTTCCACACCATTACTTCCACAAACTCTCCCACTTCGAGTGATAACGGCATTGACTTCTCTCAGGTTTCTCTCGGTGTTGCTTGGCAATCCACCCGGTGGTCTACTACTATGTCTCTCGCCTACCCTAGTCGAAAGGTCTTCAATAACTCTTATTGATGCCTCCATCGTTCTCATTCTCATTTCGTGCCCACTCATAGATGTTTTCAAAGAACCAACCTCTTGAGACAACATACCAATAGAAGTCATCATTGTTTGCATATTGGCGGCTTGAGTAGACACAACTCCCATCAAGTTTTCCATCAAAATTTTCAAATGGGAGACATCCTCCGTTTATTGAGAACTTTGTTGAACATGGGCTTGTTGAGTAGGAACTTGTTGGTAAAAATGATGTGGTTCAAAAACATTGGTGTGAGTGTTGTTCAAATCCCGATGTTGTCTCAATAAACTCATTTCTTCTTGTGTAGATACATCGGAGTTTGATAATTCTTCGATATGAAAAACACCAACTGTCACATCATCACATTTTTTACGCTTCAACTCTCTCTTCCCCGCTTGTAATTCATCCATCTTCTTATTTATCACCGCCATTTCTCTCAAAATTTCTTCCTCATTCGAAATCTAATCATCCCCAATGGCAACTTCCGTTTCACTTAGACCGGGATCCCACAATTTCTCATTTCTTGTCACTCTTTCAATAGCCTTATAAACATTTTGGGCCGTGCTCATCATAAGTGATCCATGGCATGCCAAATCAATTCTTTTTCTTGACAATATATGCAAGCCTGTACAAAATAATTGGACTTGCATGTCCAAAGTATATTCATGGTTTGGACACGCCCTCAAAAGCTTTTTAAAACGGTCCCAAGCATTGTCCAAAGATTCAATTAAATCTTGCTTGAAATTAGCAACTCTTACCTTCAACTCCAAATATCTACCCGGTGGAAAGTATTGACCCAAAAACTCAGTTTGTATATCATCCCATGATTGCAAGTGGTGGTGGGGAAGTGACATAATCCATTCCTTTGCTTGACCCTTCAAAGAAAAAGGAAATAATGCAAGACGGGTAAATTCTTGACAAGCACTATTTTGGAATACCGTATTGCATATTACTTCAAAGTTATAAAGATGTGAGCGTGGGTCATCATGGGCCTTTCCATGGAATTTAGCTCTACTCTCCACTAGACCGAACATATGAGACTTGATTGAAAAGTTTTTAGCATCAATGTGAGGTAGCCGAGTAGGATTATGAACTTGATTTTTTCTTTGAGTGGCTTGCTCACAAAGCGGTCTATATTGGTAGGGTGGATTTGGAGGTGGATCATATGGATATGGTTCTTGGGGTGGTGGAGGAATTTGTGGTGGTGGTTCAAGTGGTGGTGGTGGAATTTGTGGATATGGTCCTTGTGGTGGTGGTGGTGGATAGTAATTTGGATTTTCCGGATTTTGGGCATGGCCTTGGGCACGATTGAGCCCTTGCTCTTCTTGTGCGTCTACAAAGTCCTCATCCATCTCTACTTCTTGATTAGATGACTCTTGTGAAGAACTTTCACCTCGATTAGGCTCTCGGCTTGCTTGACTACCTTTTTTTCGGCTCTCAAACTTCGAATGTAAGTGTTGATATAAAAATATGGAGTGAGCGGTGCCTTGCCTTGTCAAGAACGGGTCATCACCTACAAGATAGAAACAACAAGAAAACAATAAAACACACTTGGTGACTTACCAAGAGGTAAGCACCAATGAAACAAAATAGAAAATAGATTAGAAAAAGTTTGACCTATTCTCAATAATTTTTAAGCTAGTATAAGTATCAACTGTTACACAATCCCCGGAAACGGCGCCAAAAAGCTTGATCGAACTTTTCTAGATATCCATTCTAACCGGCAGTGTACCGGGTCAATTGTAGTCTAGTAAGTGATCAAGGTCGTATCCACGAGGATTGTGAGGTTGAACACCGAAAAGCTATATTATCTTGATCTAAGTCGCAAATTAACATGAAAGTAATGTTTCTAGAAATCTACTACTAAAAAGGGTGATAAAATGATAAAAGAACCAAACCAAGACAATGTGTAGACTAGCAACTCTCTTGTAGTATCATGGGAATGATTTCCTTCCAACCTACCAAAGGTGTTCAAAAGTGTGAAACGGTGCATTCCTAATCAAGTAGTTCCCCCTCATACAAGTGTATGAAACTACTATATACCTCCCCCTTGGCCTAGGTATCCTAAACCTAATGAATTGGTATGATAAGCACTTGAATGCAATGACAATGTCAACTATCCTCGGATAAGAAATCGAATGCCTCGAAATGTCGATTTTACCTTCCGGTTTTCCTACCCTCTTCTCACACTTAATATCTCATTTCGGTCTCCATTAAGTGTGTAAATGCAAGCATTAGTTAATTACTTAAACACAAGCAAACCATACAATGCAAGTAGGAAAAGATTCACAACAATTGAAACTAAACCACATAAAGAATCATTCACAATCAACACAAGAGAATAAACTAATACTACAACATAATCTTGGCTAGATAAACCTAGCCACCCATAACCATAAACATCAACATTACAAAGCTAACATTTATAATCATAAGAACAATTGAATGAAGATAAAAGTTAAAGATAACCAAACCAAAAGCAAGAATTCGAGTTTGGTTTTCTTCATCCAACTCCAAAAGCTTCAATGGAATCAATACCAAAGTGTATCAACTCCAATCAAAGTAGTAGAAGCTAAACTAGGATCCTTAACTTTTACAACTAAATTCAATAGCAAATTTTACTAAATTTCGGCTAGGAGAGCCCCTTGGGGCGTGGGGTGCCACCAAGAGAGGAAGAGAGTGGAGAAGATGAAGTTGGGAGTTGAATAATTGATAAATTCGATCCAAAATTAGGTTTTATAGGCTGAAAACTGTTCCTGTGACGTTTTGGCGCGCGTCACTAAAGGTTTGGCGTGCGTCACGAAAAGGTCTGAAACTCTCTGAATAGCTACAGTGACGTTTGGCGCGCGCCACAATAAGTTGGCGTGCGCCAATTTCACAGCAGCTCACCAAAAATGCCATAACTTGAGATGTAGAGCTCCGATTGATGTGATTCAAATTGTGTTAGAAAGCTCGTTTCTTCATCTACAACTCTCATTCAGAAGTCTTCTCCAGAAAATGCTTCTAAGATAGGTCAAATGTCTGTTGAAGATAGGCTACGGTAGAAACACAAGGACAATTGATATGTTTGAACTCGATAGCTCCCGACATAATCTTCTAGCCATCAAAAGACGTGTTTATGGTAAACACGTGGCGTCACTCGGGGTCTTGGTTAACCTATAATCCTGCAATACAACACAAAATACCAAGCGTAAACCCGACACGACGCTCCGGTTACTATAACCGGTATAAAACTAATCAAAACACGATATTTTATATAATAATTACTATCTACACATTTTGGTGAAACTAAACAACTAATGACTCAAAATGATACAAGAACATCAATAAATTCATGAGAAATGGGGATAAAACATCGTAAAATGCATCAACTAGTTGACTCACATCACCTACCCGAGTCTTTGCTATTGACGTTGAACCCGAAGAGCCTGATGATCTTGTGGTTACAGGTACATTTTAAGTGTTTGTGTTTATTATGAATATTTAATATTATATGGACGCGTATGATGTTATTTATTGTACTTAAATTGATCCACATGCTAGGTACCATAATCATAGATAACTTAGCAGTGTCAGCCTTTGTTTGATACTGGAGCTTCAGTTACTTTTGTGTTTTCACCGGACGGCGCTGCCTTTGTTGAGTGTTCATTTTGGCAAGCTCTAAGCCCGATAATTGGTATTGGCAAGCTTTAAGTCCGACCTTAGCCGGAAAGCTCTAAGTCTGACCTCAGGCGGCAAGCTCTAAGCCCGATAATTGGTATTGGAAAGCTTTAAGTCCGACCTTAGCCGGAAAGCTCTAAGTCTGACCTCAGGCGGCAAGCTCTAAGCCGTCGCCGGCAAGCTCTAAGTCCGACCTCATCTCGGCAAACTTTAAGCCCGTCGCTCCACGCACGGCACTTTAAGCCAGATAGAGCGTTATCGGCGTCTAAGCCCGTCGCTCCACGCACGGCACTTTAAGCCCGATAGAGCGTTATCGGCGTCTAAGCCCGTCGCTTCACACACGGCACTTTAAGCCCGCCGCTTCATGCTCGGCACTCTAAGTCCGACCCCAGCTCGGCACTCCAAGTCCGACCTCAGCTCGGCATTCTAAGTCCGACCTCAGCTCGGCACTCTAAGTCCGACTCCAGCTCGGCATTTCGGAGCTCGCCCTCTAGCAAATCTTTTGTAAGCCCGACTCTAGCTCGGCCTCATATTTCTGCTCGCACCTAATAGAATCTTCTATCGCTCTACAAACAGCTGTCTCGGCAAGCGACACCTCAAGTCATCTACAACTTTACTCCATGATTCTAACCTGTACAGTGAAGAGCTCAAGGAGTATGGGGCCATTGATATACCAAAATCAACATAAGCCCAGTAGCGGACAGGGTGCTCGGCCCAGCTCTGCCTCACGCTATCACGATCCTCATCACTAGCCAGTACAACGGGAATAAAGCAGCTAACAACTAGCTCGGCACTCTCTGCCCATCGTGGGCTCTCCGAGTCCTCCAGGACTCTCTGCCCGTCGTGGGCTCTCCGAGTCCGACGGGCACTCCGAGTCCGCCAGGACTCTCTGCCCGTTGAGGGGTCTCCGAGTCCGCCAGGACTCTCTACCCGTCGAGGGCTCTCCGAGTCTTCCAGGACTCTCTGTCCGCCAAGGACTTTCAGCCCTACAAGCTTAAGTCTGCCAACTGTCCTGCTCTCGCCAGCTGCCAGCTCCATGCCTATATAAATATCACCTTCACCTCCGTTACAACGCTCTCAGACTTTCTCTTCTAATGGTACGTAGGCAGCCTTTCAGGCGCAGGTCACAAACAAAAGCTCCATCTTTTTTCTCGAGCTCCACCGCCTCTCACCGGAGAAATCACCCACAATCAGCTAGATATTCACCTCAAAATTCATATACCGCAAACCTGATATTTTTTACGATATCACTTACTAAAAAGTAAAAAGTAAAAAGTAAAAATAGAAAATCGCCGTTCTAGGGTGTGACTGTCGACTGTGAGTTCGCTCAACTGCCATAGAAACCGTCGAAGCTTCCTCATGCTGTCTGCTGCAAATCGTATAGAGCATTCTCTCTGCAGGTCGTGTTATCAGTTCCGGCCGGCGATTACCATCCAACTCCGGTATGTTAGAACCGATTCCCGTCGTCCTTCCTCTCCCAGCCGGAGGCGGCCCAAATTCAGTCCATCCTCCCTACTGAAGAAAGGCACTGAGGACAAATCCGAGTGGTGGGTCGTCGACGGTGAGATGCACGAGATCGGAGATAACGTCCCTCCAAGAGAACGATTCCTTATACCCAGAGAAAATATCCCCAATAGGCGCCGCAAGCAACTCCGAGACCAGTACATGCGCCGCACTCGTCTTATCATGAAGGAATCCGTCAGTTCCTTTGCCTTGCTTCATTAACTTTATGTTTTAAACGAGTACAACTTTTATTTTTTAATCTTAAAAATCCAAACTTTTTGATAGGTGCATGAGGCTTGGTGCAAAAGATACATGGAATTGTACAATGAGCTTAGGGAGAACTGGGAGAGGCTCTATTGGGACGAGGGCTATTCTAAGAAACTTGCTCAAGATCATGCCAACTACGACACTTCTGAAGACGATGATGAAGATTTCAACCCCAATATGTTAGCCCCTTTTACTTCCCATTCCATTTGCCTTCTAATTGTTCATTTTCTTTTTGCAGTTTTTGTTTATGTTCTTAAATTCATTGTTAACAATATTTGCTTGCTGTACTTGATTTGATGATCAATATTATGACAATGTTCTATTTGGTATTGTAGGAGAAGGCAATCATTTGGCAACCAAATCAAGGTGACAAGGGTTGAGTTTTGTAATTCGATTATGCATACATCTCACTGCTGTTGGTTTTGTGCATTATGTGCAAGTTAAATGTCGTGTTGTCAAGAAATGTATGCGGTTGGTAAGAACTCGAACTTGTGTCTGTCACAGAACATCGTGTAGGAATCTTTTGATTAAACAGCTTTTGCGTTTAATTAGTACCTGCCTTTAATCTGACGATGTATGTTGATTTCATAAATTTCCCCACCATTTAATTTGATTGATGGACATCTCTCAGTTTTAGTTTCACTTAAATGCGTGGACGAAATCAGTGCAGTAGTGGGGTGGTGACGAAAGAAAATCCGTAAAATCATTTCTTTTTCTATTTTAGCATATACGTGCGGGTGAACCATATGTCATGCAGATTTTCCTGAAGAAATACCTATATGCATATCTCTCTCTGTCTCTCTACATACAAATATGTGTGTGTGATCTATAATAGACACACATACATGCACATATACAGACATATACACCCATTTTTATATATAATCACATACACAGATATAAGGCTCGGATGCGTACATCTAGCTTAAATGGCCAGGCCTAGTTCTTACCCATACGTCACATAGACGGGATAGTTTCATACATTGGTTGCCCTTTTAAGCTTTATCTCTTTGGCTCCCTGGATACAATTTCTTGGTTCCACCAATGTGAAAAACCCGAGTAATGAACAAAAAGAAGCTTTCCTTCTCGAGATTGGTCGGTCACGTTTTTTCCCTGGAGAAGCAAACACGGTGTTGCTTAAACACTTGGTTCAGGCCGTTTTTCTCTGCTGATAGCTTCCCAGCTACAGCCTTTTGCTTTTTTTTTTTTTTTTTTCTTATTTATTGTTGTCTAGTTTTACTTTTAGTGCATGAGAGGGTTGAGATATCCTCTGTGGCAATTGTTTCATGTGTATGAAATAACGTTTTCTTTTTATCACATCTCTCCAATCAATGATTTTATTTGCAGGGCCAAGGTTTTGTAAGACAGCAAGAAGGTAACACTTGGCAGAATGTTAGCCAAATCCGTGATAAGTTTGAATACGACAGAGAGAAAAGAATGAGGGAGAAAGGTATGTTATTTATTGATTGAATATATGCATTTGTATGCTTTGCGTTTTGCATTGTGAGTGATACCGAGAGCTGGATTATGGACTATCGATTTTCCTCAAATGATTCTGTAGTCTACTTTTTTACTTGAATACCGGATGATCTACGAGTTCCTGCATGCTAAGTTTGTACTTGTTTTCTTGCTGGACCCTTGTTATGTTTTTTATGCTCGTTTGCTGGACCCTTGTTTTTTATGCTCGTTTGTGTTATACTGCTTCCATTTTCGGGTGCTCCTTTTCAAATGGTTCTTTAAATACACGATACACCGACTGTTGTTGAAAGTCGGGATTCACAAAACTTGATTACATGGTTTATATTGGACTTTTATGAAGTCAACTGTACACACTCGACTTTTTAAAGATCAAATTTTTCAGCATGATTTCTGACATGTGGTGCATTTAGAGGGTCTTTTATACAAGAAAAAGAAAAGAAAAAAAAAAAAAGGAAAACTGCACTGCAGCATTAACTATTTACATGTAAACTTTGCAGCCTTTGCGCCAATGAGTGGAGGAAATGATTTCAACGTGCGTGGTGGAAGGGATGCTGAATTTAGAACGCGTGATTCAAACACAAGGAATACGCCATTTGATGCCAGTAGATACGCTTTTGATAGTGGAAGTGAATGACTTTTAACGGAAGAATGAAAATCGTTATTAGTAAAAGCTTTGCTGTTGTCATGTTCGAGTGATCTTCGTTAGAAGAAGTCGTGCTGCAGATGATGGTATTTTCGTTGGAATGGTGAGAGCAAGAACCGTTCTGATGACTTTACATCTTGGATGGATGGTTGAGATAAGTTTGCGTAATTATAGTCCAAACTTATCGAATACTCTTCGTTTTGTAAACTTTTCAGAAGATCATACTTAATTAATTCACCTAAATTTTTTTTTCCGTCCTCTAATTATGACGACTTATTTGATATTTTTTCGATGTCATTTTTATAACAAAACATCAAAACAATTGGAATAATGGATTTGAGTGCCTATTCCACCGCAAATCATTGTAGCGAACAATAGATTTGGGACACGAACAATGAATTTGTCCCAATTATTTTCCTGATGTGATAATTCATAACCCCCTCTTTTATGTCCTTTATTCTCACTCTCAAGAAAGAGTCTTTAAAAATAACTGCAGTAATCATATTCCAAATAGTTTCAGATAAAGAAATAATGAGTACTTTCAGTTTTCTACTACATTTCAATCAGCACAAATTTATCTCAGGGATTCTCTTTAGGAATCAGCTACGCGCAAGAAGATCCTGACCACACAATTTCCACACACACGACCACTGTGTATTCCATCTCGTAAAATCGTGCACACCAGATCCCGCCACGCAGATAGCCTCCATACTGGAAGTCCTCTGATAAGAACGACTCATTTCAATCGGCACAAAATTTAGTTTCTTAAAATAAAATAAAAATTAATAGAGGCACAAAATAGCTAATTAAAAAGTAAAAGATTGGAAGTTCCGACTCATCCCTGTAGTGTTGGAGGATTCAGTCTGAGAACGTTGTCAACGTGTTTGATCATCATGTAGTCCCAGATTCCACCAACAGTTTTTTCCAACTAGGGAACAAACCTAATCTTTTTTGTCTTCGGATCATAGTACACGTACTTGAAGAGCCTTCGTCCTGTCAAATATGGCCTCACAACAATACATTGAAACAAAATCTCATTCGTGTGAATTGTGCCTATGGTAATAATAATCGCCAAAATATAACCGTCACCATCGGTAACATTACCACACCATGAGTTGAAAGGGGAGCCATCAAAGTCCAATTTCGTCCACTGGGACGTCTCATGGTTCAGCACCCAAAGTACATTTTCAACACCGGACTGAATAGCTAAATGTCCTTCTATTTCTGCTAAATGTATGGGTAAATCAGTCGTCTGAAACATGCTAGGAAGAGATATAAATCCAACATACTCGCGTCCAACATCAAACGTTAGTACACCGAATCTCTTTTTGATACCGTATCTAACTAAGCAAAAAATCATATTACTTAAACTTCTTGAAGAAAATATCTTAAAACCTTCACGAAGTTCTTCTGGGATAAACGGAATCTGTTTCCAAGAATTTTCTCCAAGTTTTAAAACTTGGATTTTGCTATCATCATCTATATGAGCCCTGCAATTCAAAGAACATAGACATAGAACTTTGTAATGGTTAGTAATCGCATCGAAACCCAAAAGATTATACATACTAACGGGCATTATATTTAAACAAATTTTAGTCCGGGGAATATTCATCGTTTCTCTCGTACTAGGGTTCCATACGCGATTACCAAAACAAATTAATGCTTCAGCAATGCTAATACGACGATCAGAAAAAATTAAGGCTTCATTATCGGGTAATGAAATCTCTAAGCGGGTTTGAATATTACCCTGATCAGGATCCGACGAAATATATGATCTAAATGCACGATCCATAACTGAAAGTAATTGTATTCCGTCGGGTCGGGTATGTGAGCAATCACGGTGAGAATTCGTGAAATACGGATCGTCGATTATTCAAAGCCAATCTTTCGAGACACACCTGAATCTTAACAAAGATTTTGATGGGAGATGCTTGAGAACTTCAAAGATGATTTCTTGGTAAAGTGACATTATATTACTATTATTTGATCGCTTTGCCATGGCTGCTTAATTCTGAAAAATATGGGAGAATAAATCTGTATATATATGATAGAAAAGCATATATATAATAAAAACGTATGAACTAATCACACTGGAAGCGTCAGCCGTTCAAAATAATAATAATAATAATAAAAGAAAATACTACGGTCCAGTCAGTATGGAAAAATGATTGCTGAAGCATGCTTACCAAAAAGATTTTGGGCTGAAGCAGCAAACACAGCATGCCATACACAAAATAGATCAACCATCAACAAACATCATGGAAAGACTCCATATGAAATATGGAATGGTAGAAAGCCTAATGTCTCATACTTTCATATGTTTGGATCGAAATGTTTTGTTTTGAACAGGAACCAGCTGCATACCTTTGATGAAAAGGCTGATGAAGCAATCTTTATGGGATACTCAGATACAAGCAAAGCTTTCAGAGTACTCAACAAAAGAACCTTGGTGATTGAAGAATCAATACATGTAGTTTTTGATAAACCAAATACAAATGGTGAAGATCTTCAAGATCAAGAAGAGGAAGCAGCACAAAGAGAAATCTATACAAATGCAACCATACCAGCTTCTATCCTGAATCATCATTTTGAAAATCAAGAGGAGCCATATATCAATACAACAGAAGAAGCACCAGAATTTGAAGTTCATACTCAACATGAAGGTATGGAAGCACCAAGTGAAGAACAACTTCAACATGATCTAAATTGGCTAAGAGATCATCCTGAAGAACAAGTCATTGGAGATATTCACACAGGAGTTAGAACCAGAAGACAACTAGAGCACATGCTAACATGTTTTCTATCACAAGTGGAACCCAAGACCATAGATGATGCAATCCAAGATGCTGATTGGATCACAGCCATGCAAGAAGAACTAAATGAATTTGAAAGAAATGAAGTCTGGGAACTGGTTGATGAGACTGAGATATATGGCCAACATCATTGGAGCAAAATGGGTATTCGTGAACAAGATGGATGAGCAAGGATCATTGTCGAGAAAAACAAAGCAAGGCTAGTTGCAAAGGCTACTCTCAAGGAGAAGGGATAGATTATGATGAAACATTTGCACCAGTAGCAAGATTGGAGGCAATCAGACTCTTTCTAGCATTTGCTGCATTCAAAGACTTCAAAGTCTATCAAATGGATGTCAAGAGTGCATTCCTAAATGGACTTTTGGAAGAAGAAGTATATGTAGAACAGCCTCCTGGCTTTCAAATCAAAGGAAAAGAAGACAAAGTATACAAACTCAAGAAGGCCCTCTATGGACTCAAACAGGCACCCAGAGCCTGGTATGAAACACTATCACAATTTCTGATCAAGAATGGATTCAACAAGGGAACTATAGACAAGACTCTATTCAAACTAGAGGAAGGAACAAGTACATTGCTAGTACAAATCTATGTTGATGATATCATCTTTGGATCAGAGGATGAAAAGCTATGTGAGAAATTTACAAACCTGATGAAGAGCAAATTTCAGATGAGCATGATGGGAGAATTAAATTATTTCCTTGGCCTTCAAGTAAAGCAAATGAAGGATGGTATTTTCATTAATCAAGCCAAGTACACAAGAGACTTAATACACAAGTATGGGATGGATACAAGTGGCACAGCAGACACACTAATGTGTGCAAGAGTCATTCTTGGAAAAGATGAAGCAGGAAAATATGTTGACCAGAAAATGTATAGAGGAATTATTGGATCCTTACTATACTTAACTGCAAGTAGACCTAATATAGCATTTGCAGTAGGAGTATGTGCAAGATTTCAAGCTCAACCAAAAGAATCACATCTTCTAGCAGCCAAAAGGATAATCAAATACTTGAAAAACACTATAAATGTTGGAATTTGGTATCCAAAAGATGGAGGATTTAAATTGATATCATATTCGCACTCGACTATGTTTGGATGCAAAATAGATAGAAAAAGCACCTCTGAACATGTCAAATGCTAGGCACCAGACTAGTATCTTGGTTCAGTAAAAAGCAAAACTCCATACCTACATCAACAGCTGAAGCAGAATATATAGCAGCAGGTAGTTGTTGTGCACAAGTAATTTGGATCAGACAACAGCTAAGGGATTATGGAGTGGAAGAGGAAAAAATTCCAATCATGTGTGATAACACAAGTGCGATATCTATTACTGAAAATCCAGTGTTGCATTCAAGAACAAAGCACATTGATGTGAGACATCACTTTATCAGAGATCATGTTGAAAATGGAGATGTCATTCTGAAATACATACCCACTGAAGATCAATTGGCTGACATCTTTACTAAACCACTCAGTTATGAAAGATTTAGCATGTTAAGAACTGAGTTAGGAATGATTGAAATTGACTAGGTAACAAAGAGCAGCTAACTGGAGTAATCGGCTAAGTGACTTCATCAACTGGTTAAACCTTTGCCGTTACAGGGGATGTAGCAGGTAAGGCACTGGTATCCAGTAAAGTTAATTTGACTGATTGTTAGGAACGGTGAATTCAAGCAACTCAGTGAAGAATTCACTACTTCGGCCAAGTGACCAGCCAAGGCACTTCACCGAATTAAAGACTTGGACAAATTAAAGTGTGAACAAAATCAATTTTTACTACACGTGGAGATCAACTTATAATTATGGAGGTAACCATATTTTTTAAATTACAATTGCCTCGATTCCCGGGCTCTATCATTACTTACCTCAAACCACTCCCCCATTGCGCTCGAATATCACGATTTACATACACAAAATCACGCCATTATGTCATAAAATCCTTCCACATTCAAACCACGTTCACACTACCCAAATCATCCTATATAAACGCAACTTAGAAATTTTCAGAAATCTTTACACTCTCTTGCAAATCATAATCTCTATTGCAATTTCAAAATTCACTCTCAAGTTTCCTTTAACCTTCAATAATGGCTTCATCCTCCTCAAACACCCAATCTAGGTATGAAAAATCAATCGCCACTGGATCATTCTTTCAAGAGGAACATTACTTGAAACTGTGTGGAAATGATGAGGATGCCAAACGATTGGCAGCAGGATGCAAAAACCTAAAATTATCAATTTTTCTAAATCCTCCCATAACCGACGTTTGCTATGAAAGTCTCATCTCCTTCTGGAAATCTGCAACATACGTCTCTGGGCTCCTTGCTGAAGAATGTGACGAATTCGAAGTAGACAAGATTGTTGCATCTGTCAATGGCAAAGAGGTGGTGATTACATAAAAGGTAATTCGAAAACATCTCAAACTTTCCAATAAAGGTCACGCAAAAGTGACACTGGTACCACAAGACTTGGATGATTTTTGGGCAACCATTGCCAAAACAGCAAATCCAGGATCTACGAAAGTCAATTGTCTTAGATTTGCCTTAAAGAAACCGTTCAATGAGTTCAGTACCCTAATTGGCAAGACTATTGAAGGAAAATTGGGAGCAAATAATGCAATGACAGTAAATCGAATGCGGTGATGGGAATTATCTACAACAACTGAATTCAATTGGGCAAAATACTTTTTTTGAGAATAAAAGAACAAATCCAAGGTGAAGTGAAAGCAGGAGAAAAGGGAACAAAAGAAGGAAAGACGAAGAAAGGACATTTCTGGGTGAAAAAGTCATATGGGATCCAGTTACACTATCTGTTGCAATGCCTCAAAGTCCCCACTGTACAACTCCACAAACTGCATGAATCCAAAGTCATGTTTACCTATGTTAAACAACAAAAGAAGGCGAGAAGAAGGAAGAGAAAGAAATCCTCACAACATACTACCACCAAAGAAAGAAGCAAAGGTTCAATGAATCTGGACAAAATGTACTTTGGAAAATTAATCGATGAAGAAGAAGAAGAAGAGGATTATGACGCTGAGGCAGAACACAAGAAGAAGAAAATGTCAGTCAGGATGAACAACATCCTAATGAGAAAGACACTGAAGATGATGAGGAATCTCCAGAAGAAGGTGCACAATTATCTACAAACGATATAGATAATCGAATTGCAGAATATCTTGAGTGGAAGGAAGGTGATTCCCGACAACAGCTTCAAGACTCTGACCGCATGCTTGCAGAAGAGGCATGGCTATTTGATTTTCTGCGAATCTCAACTCTGGTTGGTTTATTTGATGAATCACCTCTATGGGACTTGGTTGATGCAGCCAAGGCAAAATCGCCTCGCACTCGACGATGCAGTGATAATTCAGAAGATGGTGGAGATGATCATGATCAAGATGATGATAATGGTCATGATGACAATGATGATAATGATCATCATGATGATGATCTTGATAAAGACAGAGAAGAGGATAATCCTACACCTGATGCAATCGATGATACCACTCTTCTCCGTACATTTTTACACCCATAAGCATCCAACAAGTCCACAACTTCAACAAAGACAGCCACTCCACCGTTGCCTGTACATATTCCAGCTGACAACACAAACATTGTGGATACTGGTTCACCGCCGACACTCAGATCAAGGCAACCCCCGGCACAGAGAAAGGGGGAACAGCAGCTCAAGCCACACCAGCATACACACCCACCCAAATTCTTGAAGATTTTGAAATTGGAGCGGATGTTACTCAACATCAACAAGGGACAGCAAACAGACCCAGAACCAGCTGACACAAGGCACAAACTCTCTCAGCTGGCCACTGGCATTACAAATGAAACTTTTGAAAAAGCAGCAGATCTACTGGTTGAAGAATTGGAGCAGCAAGCCATGTATCTCAGATCCATGACTTCAGCATTTAATGACAAAAGCTCCTCCATTGAGCATAAGTTCCAGGCCATTGCAGACTACATTGATGTACAAAATATTGTTGTTCAACAACAGGGAAATCTGATGAGGCAACTCAACACTAACATCACTAATAATCTTGCAGGCCTCAGACAACATATTTCCCAAGAAAATGAATCAATGACATTGGCTTTTGGCACTAGATTTCGTAGTGTCACTGAGAAATTGAATGATCATCAAAATAGATTCACATCTATTGAATCAAAACTTGACTCTCTGATTGAAACGGCTGAGGCCACAAATAGCATCTTACTCCAGCAAAGGGATGATGCTGCCAAAAAGGGGGAAAAGCAGGATAAGCCTGAAGGATCAACAATTAGACCCCCAAATTTCCCTGAAGAACAACCGAGAGCAAGGGACAGAGAAATAAGGATCGGGAATGAGGCGGAATAACAAAGAAAAGGAGGCCGAGAAGAAAGAGAAAAAGGCCCTAAATGAACCTTTTTGACTGGATTTCCTCTTCCTATGCAAAGAAGAGATGATGATAGGGACAGATCCGGCAGATGTAAAAGGCCTGGATCTAGTCAAGAAAGAGGTTCAAAGAAGTCAACACAGACTTAGCACCAGAGGAAACACCAGCAGAGGCAGCAGCAGCTCCAGATATACTGGGGAACACAGAACTTACACTGGTCACCAAAGCAAAGCAGAATATGAAGCAGATGTACTGGACCATGTAAGAGAATTTTTCAGAGTACAGGAAGGACTTTATCCTCATTCCTCACAAGACGAAGCATGGGCTGATTGGCTAAGCTATCAGGATGAAAGGATGAGAACTGATATGACCAAACTCTACAATGAAGTCAAAAGAGAGTTTGCACTTCTCAAACAAACCAACAACAAACCAAGCTCAGCCATACCACTGTCTGCAAAAAAGGACCGTAAGACACGCTTAACCGAACAACAAGAAGACTTCAACTATATGGCAAAATTATTCAATCCTATGGGAAAAATGAACAAACAAGATCAGTGGAGTCTCTACAAAAGTCTCAAGTTTGCTGACTCACACATTACTGAAGCTAGAGAGAGACTTGAGAAATATTTTGGAGAACCTAGGGCAAATGAGACCATGCCAGACTTCAACAGACTCTTTGCCAAGAAGGTATTCAAGGGAGTATCTGAATACACAACTATGGCATACTGGAAGTGGAAGTTTCTAGAAATTGATTGGAAAGACATTGAAGAGGTTCAGACTACAAAGTTCAAGAGGTACAAAGCTGAATTAAGCAAGATGTAGTATGTAATCATTGAATAAAATCTTTGAACTTATTGCCCTATGATGGATGAATAAATTGTTGAGTTTTTGTTCTGTTTTGGATTACTTATGTTCAGGCTTATGAGGGTTTTGGCATCATCAAAAAGGGGAAAATTGTTAGGAACATTTTTATTGTGTTTTGAGGATGGCCATACTAACTGTTATAGCAAGCCTGAAATAAGTTAGAATTCTCTGTATAAGTCTTTACTTAGAGTCTGACATGTTGTATAAGTTGAGTCAGACAAGTATTGTACTAGTTGGTAGGACGGGAAAGTAAAAACAGACATTCGGCAGAGTGAAGCCAGCCAAGCACCAGCAGAGATACAATGAAGACATTATGGTCTGACTTATACCCAAGGAAGTCTGTGATGACCTTGGATAAGTCTAAGTTATGTTTCAAGTGATGAAAGTTAATATTCAAATATGGTGTACACTGATCTCACCCCAATCAAGGATCAGTGAAGTACAAAGATTCTCCTTAAACTGAAGCAAAGAAGGAAACAATTGAATCGGGCCGAGTAAACTGACTTTCGGCTGAGTAACGACGAAACGGTGAAGAAAGATTCAAAACGGGTAAGTCAGAAGTATCACTCAACCGTTCAGAAACGGCGAAGTAACACTTACCACATCAGATTTAATATATGTTGAAGATTCAGAAGATCATGCATTAAATGCACAATTAATAGAGGATCAATCAAGGACGGATTTTCTGCTAAACGGTTGAAGGAAAAATCCGATCACTGAAATCAAGGAGAATGCAATAAGGGGGAATCAAGAATAAAATCAAGGATTATTCCCTCATTAATATAGCAAACGGACGGAATTTCAAAATCAAGGTTATTCAAGGCTATAAACAGAAGGCATTGACAGAAAAACAAATAACGATCTGAAAAGGAAAAACTAAGCAGAAACTCTGTCAATTTGCAAAATCTTCTCTGAACTTACAAGGACTTATCTAGAGATCAACTCAGACATCAGAACTACAACTTTATATCCAAAGATCGAGATTGATCAAGCAAGTTTGTGAATCTCATTCACATCAAATCAAGCAAATCGAATCGTAAGCAATCGAGAAGGAGTTGTGTTTGTGATAGTCTTTGAAGGATTTTGATCTCAAGGAGCGTTGAAAGAGACTAAATCACCAAGTCGCTGCAGTCAAGGAGTGATAGTCTTGTAGATTGTGAAGCTTGGGAAGCCAAGGACAATCATACTATTGTATCTGTGAAAACAATAGTGAATTCCTCCAATCATCACAGGAGAAGAGTGGATTAAGGGATTACACCACCCTGAACCACTATAAGCCTTGTGTCAATTTATTTTCTGCAATTTACTTTACAGCATTTATTTAAATTGCCTAGATCATAACTTATACCCGTGGATCGCCTAAACTGATTTGAAAACAATATAGTAAGAAGGGACTTATCCATTTGCCCAAAAGCTTTTAAATGTAAGAAAAGTTTTGAAACTCCACTATAGTCATTCACCCCCCCATCCGACTATAGTTTCACCCCCTCCGACTATAGTTTCACCCTTCTCTGGGACCAACATCACTTTTATAAATCTTGAATTTATCAAGTGCCTCATCTTTAGTGTTAAGTAAATACACATAACAAAAACGAGTATTATCATCTATCAAAATAATCACATATTTCTTATTTCCCAAAGATGGTGATGCATTAAAATCACACAAATCACTATGGATAAGTTCTAAAATTGTAGACGATCTTTCAACACCACGAAATGGTTGTCTTACAATTTTATTAAGCATACAAGTAGTACACTTATCCATATTGAGATCAAATGGGGGAATCAAAGCATATTTAGACATAACATGCATACGTTTATAATGCACATGACCTAACCTTGCATGCCACAACTTCGAGATATTAAAATCAGAAATATGCATAACTTGATTAACTTTATCATTAATAACATTGAGCATAAACATATTATTACACAAATATCCAAAACCAACAAATACACCATGTTTTGACAAAATAAACCTATCGGACTCATAAACTTGTTTGTAGCCCGATTTACACAATAGTGCACCCGATACAAGGTTTTTCCGAATGCACGGAAAAAATAAAACATTAAATAGTTTTACACACTTTCCAGAACTGAAATTTAAAGTAATAGTTCCATGACCACATATTACAGCCTTCGACTCGTTTCCATTTTCAAAATGGATCCATCATTCACCGGTTCAAAATCTTCAAACCAGCGTTGATCCTTGCATGCATGCCTTGTTGCTCCCGAGTCGATTGATGAGAGATAAATTTATGATCATTATTACGACATTTTACCCCAATATTGATACCATTTTGAGCATTATTGTATCAAATCAAGTCAAAATTACTAAGTTTTATTCAAATGTATAAGTAGTAGTTATTATATAAATTATCGTATTTTTATAAGTTTTTATTAGTTTTTGTACCGTTTTAGTAACCGAGTGTCGTGTCGGATTTACGTTTGGTATTTTGGTGGTTCATTGCAGGATTATATATTGACCAAGATTCCACGTAACGACATGTTTTGAAGCCTAAAAGATGGATTTTGAGGAAAGAAGAAAATGCCACAAGCTTACGAGTTCAACGGATCAAATTATTTTTCCACGCGCTTCTACCGTAACCTGTTTTCGATGGAAATTTGACCCGAATTAGAGGCATTTTCTGGAGAAGAGTTCTTGATGAAAGTTGTAGATACTAAAATGATCTTTCCAACGCATTTTGAATCACGTCAATCGGAGGTCTACAACTCAAGTTATGAATTTTTTACCGAACAGTTGATATCTCGGGTCGAACCGGATATTTTTGGCTCAACTTGTTGCATGTTACTCCACATGCTAACTAATGATGATGATGATGAGTCATAACAAACTCATCAATATCTCCCACATGCTTGTAACAAACTTGGCATATGCTTAGCATATTCCTTGGCATATTTGTTTTTTTTGTTTGTTTTTTTTTTATTACAACTGTACTACTTTTATTTATAAAAACATATATACATACATAGACATATGTATATACGTCTACCTAAAATAAAATAAAACGGTAAAGATGAAGAACGAAGATGAAGAAGAGGGAATGGAAGAAATGGGAGGAGGTGGAGAAGAGATCTTGGCCAAGAGTGGCCAAGATGGGGCAAGGATTTTTTATGGATATTGGGAGGTATTTATAGGGGAGTTGAGGAGGTTGTAATGAGGAGGTGATATTTGAGGAGATATTTTTTGAGAATATGCTAAGTATATGCCAAGGAATATGCTAAGCATATGCCAAGTTTATTACAAGCATGTGGGAGGTATTGATGAGTTTGTTATGACTCACCATCATCATCATTAGTTAGCACATGGAGTAACATGCAACAAGTTGAGCCAAAAATATCCGGTTCGACCCGAGATATCAACTGCTCGGTAAAAATTCATAACTTGAGTTGTAGACTCCGATTGACGTGATTCAAAATGCGTTGGAAAGCTCATTTAAATATCTACAACTTTAGTCAAGAACTATTCTCCAGAAAATGCCTCTAATTCGGGTCAAATTTCCATCGAAAACAGGTTACGGTAGAAGCGCGTAGGAAAAATAATTTGATCCGTTGAACTCGTAAGCTTGTGGCATTTTCTTCTTTCCCTCAAAATCCATCTTTTAGGCTTCAAAACATGTCGTTACGTGGAATCTTGGTCAATATATAATCCCGCAATGAACCACCAAAATACCAAACGTAAATCCGACACGACACTCTCGTTACTAAACCGGTACAAAACTAATAAAAAACTTATAAAAATACGATAATTTATATAATAACTACTATTTATACATTTGAATAAAACTTAGTAATTTTGACTTGATTTGATACAATAATGCTCAAAATGGTATCAATATTGGGGTAAAATGTCGTAATAATGATCATAAATTTATCTCTCATCACAAAGGGTGGGTGGGTGGGTCAAAGTTATGACCGTTGTG